>JAUCBJ010006780.1:0-116589 GCA_032718475.1 Nemertoderma westbladi | reverse complement strand
TGTACGAAGGTATCTGGGTTCTGTTCGATCGGCCAACCAGCTTAGGGAGGTTGCCTCAGCCCTGCTGTCCGTATCGGCCAATAGAATTTGAGTGGGCGTTGATTTTGACCTATCCCAGAGCTACTGAACTGAATTTCCTATCTGTATGCTCATCCTCTGTGTTGGACGGGAGCTTCGGGGAATAAGGGTAATTGGTATCCTCGTATAGTAGGTAGTCATATGATTCTTCATATGATTCTGTTGTTGTGTTCCCATTTTTCGCCATAACACCGGCTTTTGGGAAGAACTCTAGTAAAACTGCTTAAATTATAGAGAGTATAACTGTTACCTAACTAATCTCACTTAATTTAACTGCACTAATCATATTGATTGTACTGTTATTTACCGTCAGTTATTAATTGTATAGATTTGTTGATGAAATATTGCCCTTTGGAGAATACGGATAAATCACCCAAAATTCCCAATTTTCTTGATACACTACAGGTTAGAGAGACAGGCTATATATAACAATTGCGATTTATATCAATGTGGTGTGTATTGAATCTAATGTTATTTAGCAGACACTACATGAGTCAATTGCTGTTCTCTTTATGTGTGATCAAATATACTGACGGTCGGCAGAATAGTGTGCATGATTGTGATTGGTAACAAAGCATTTCCTAAAGAATGCGCCTTATACTTTAATTATAAGCATTATCGTTGCGTTTAGTATAAGTCCTAGCTCTGTTTAAATAGATAGAGCGCCACGTCCAAAAGGAACTGTTAATATTTCCCGAAAGCCAATAATATCTGTCAGAAATTAATTATTAACGATCAATCGAATAATACAGTAGGTTTACACTGCAACCTTACACTGCAATAATAAAATTTAAGCATCCGAATTCAGCCTCCCGGGTGTATCCATCGGGTGAATGATCGCGCATGGGCTGGCTTCGGCTAATGTTTTGTTTATTAGCATAAAATATTGTCGTATGCTAAAGGTGTTTTAATTAACTAAAAGACATATAAATTTTGGCAGGTTAAACTGCTAAAGGTCTTCAAAAGCGCGAACACTAACTGTTCGAATCTATGAGCCACGCGGGAATAACCAAAATAATAAACCCGAGTCGGCTCCCTAAGCTTACTTAAGACGAGTGCGAGAGGCTTTGCACTCAGAGTATTCTTACGCCTAATTCTATCACTATTAAAGCACGCTATTGCCTACGTCTTTTCTAATCGCGAATACTGGGGGTTCCCTATCGTATGTGTGAATGCGAGAATATTTAAAATTATCAAAATGGTACAGTATTTGTCTCTACGTGGGTAGTACCGCTCTGGGTCTAAACTTGCCTGCAGCTGGCTTTAGGCCAGCAAATTACTAGCATGTTGTGTGTACCGAATAGTGCGATCTAGCTGATTGCTCGCCAATGCAAATAACCGCTCAGCGTGAATAGTTTACAGTACTCTAATTATTACCTTAGCTACTCTCCGCAATGCTGCGTACTAATTCTTAATTTTTACTAATCAATTACAGTCACAAATATGTAACAGCGTACTAATTACTAAGAGTCCAGAATGCGTAATTATAATTTATTACGCAACAGGTTTCGCTAGTAATAGCCTAAATTACCGTATTACTTTGACCTAATCAGTAACTAATTGTTGTAACTAAGAAATAGAAATCAATCAAAGAAAAAGGGGCGCCTACCTAAACATTCACAATCGTAGGCACACTTCAATAACACACCAATCAGCGTCAGCAATCACAGTTCGCAATTATGCAGTTAACTACTGTATAGCCCACAGTTATGCGACTCACTATTCGTACTTCACACTCCACGTTGTGATACGTGCAGGCCTCTCCCGGGTACATATAGGACTCCTAACTAACCTGATTCCTGCCCCCCTAATACTAAATAGAGACGAAACCTGGATCATCAGCCCCCTAATTACTGTACCGGCGAATGGTCTGCATACCACAGCGTGAACTACCCGACCGCAACGGTGACCCCCCGCCAGCGTTGCTCGCTTTTGAATCCTCCGCTCTCCCTTAGTCGCTCAACCCCCCGATGTGCCCACCGCCCACTGGCACCTTAGCCCTCCATTATGCTAATAGCTACCGTAGCGGCGCATGCAAATCACAAAGTCTGACAGTCTCAGAAATCCCTTAGGATTATTGCGTAGAAAGGAATCACATAGAACCATTAACAAAAGGTAGAAATCATAGTTCCAGTTGTAATTAGCAGTAATCGATGGGATTAATTGAGAAACACAATCAAGAATAATCGCACTAGCAAATCATTTTGAGAAATTAATCGAAAATAGCAAATTGCAGAAATACGCTAAAATATCCGTCAAAAGGTGAATAGGGAAAGCTCAGCAAGTACAAGGGTGTGGATTGTAAGGTATAGATACAGCTCTACCGCCAAACCGCCAATTTATAGGTGATCCGGATGGGGTGATGCAATAGGGTGACTCAATCGCTCTCCTATTGGCTCTCCAGTCCGCGCTAGCATTAGACCAAGCTGGAAGCAGTTAGTCCAATAAGGAGGCCGGATTGTAGCCCTATTGCTGCCCAAACCTCAAATTATTACCATATATGGTAATGGATCATGTCCCTGGCTGCTGAATGGCCAGGACAGCGTCCCTATATGCTAGCCCTATTGAAGCTAATATCAGCAAGCACGAAATCCAGGGTCCGACTAAACTTGCTACCCTGGAACTATCTACATATATCCTAATACAAAATTACGTAGGTAGGGCTACATATTATACAAAATGGATGGATTCAAATATATGGGCGTTTTGGTTTCCCTATCTAAATATCACCTCGCTATTATATCTTATCTAAAATATTATGCTGCACAACGGACTAATATTACATACAGTATAACGGACTAATATTGCGTACAGTATAACGGACTAATATATGTGGATACAGCGCCATATACCGTAACACCGCTCCAAGGGAAATCATATAATGTTTCCCTCCAACTGTAGAAGAGTATAAGGTGATGTATACAAAACAAAATAAATTTCTTCCAAATAATCTAAATACTTGATACTATAAATCCTACTATTTACAGAATATTGCTATAGATATTGCATAATGAATTGCATACAAATTAAATTTACAAATATTATCTCTCTCATTCAAATTAAATTTACAAAATATTGTTTCTCGTTCTTACTACATAATGATTACTACATACAAGATCAAATATATAAAAAATTTTGCTAGGGCAAGTGAAAGGAGTAAGCCAAACCCGCAGGTTTGTCTCCCCAATCACTTCCTTCGCCTCTCTCATAATATAAATTCAAAACAGCTCAACTAGTGTATATGAGTCTAGTCGAAGATTTCTAAATGCTACAATATACATCAGAGCGACGATGATGTATATATCTAGAGTCTGTCGCCCTGTGCTATAATGTATTATCGACCCGCTCCTGGGTTCTTTGGGCTCGCTCCTCTCTTTCGCCCCCTGCCCAGATACACCAGTCGTCCTCCAGTCGACTCCGTTGACGGCGTCCGTGAGGCGTCACTCCCCGGAACCGGCGACGATGTTCCCTGAGCCCCGACAGATTCCCGGCTCGTGCTTCTTCCTCGGCCTCGTCCCAATTGTCGTGCTCCCGTGGTCGCTTCCGCCAACTCTTCCTTATGCAGTTGCACTCGCGCTTTTTTCGACGCTCCCTGCGCCTTGCGCTGCAACCTCTGTGCTTCTATAATAGAGTGATAGTGGTCGTCCTTGACTTGACGCTTGTCTTGGACCCCTCCTCCTGGTTCCTTCCGCGAGCCTTGAGCTCCAGCGGTCGTCGCTGTGGTCGCTGCGATCCTCTGTTCCTGTATCCTCTCAGCGGTCAATGAACCCACTGGCACATGAGTCAACAAGAATTCGTTGCGGTATTGTATAGCCGCCATCCTCCAATCACCTCGCGCGCGTACCACTTTTCTAGTCTCCGAAAATACACCCTTCGTGATACGATCGCAAATAGCAACGAAGTTCCAGGTGTACTTATTGTCCATATTCAACTGTCTGAAGTATTCTCGGACTACGATAACTCCAGTGTTCTGTGGAAGGTCTTGAGCAGTTAGGATGAGTTCCTGATATTGTGGTAGCGATTGTAGATATGGCTCGTACACAACATGTGATGGGTCTACTGCCCAAAATCCATATCCCGCCTTAAATGGTAACCAACGCATCTGCGCTTGAATCTGGTAACTCTTTCGCCTTCGCCGCTCGCTCCTCCTGCCGCAACGCGTCTATGTCGTCCTGATGCTCAGGCGTGAGGCTTCTCGCTCGGTGAGGTGAAGTAAACGCAGTCCAGGGACTCGAGAGCTCCAAACCCGCGGGTTTGGTACCCGAGTCCCGTGCCGCTTCGCGCCGCGCCTCTAGATCCTTATAGGCTCGGTACAGCGAAATGGCCGCTGCCGTCTCTATCAAACTGGGTGTCGAACAGGGTTTAATCTCCGTATATGGATCTAATGTCGTAACGGTCGGCGTAATGGGTCTCGGAGGTCGCTTTCCGCTGAAGTCGATACTGATCATCGGGTTGCTCATCGGGTAACCTCCCTCGTTGTATCTAAGGAACTGGTGAGCTGGACATCGCGTTAATATCGGTTCTGGATGTTGCTCGTCTAGTCGGTCGGGAATCGCCACGTCTTGCTTATTCATGCATTCACCACACTTGTAGAACAGCTTTTATACGCTGAAGACTTTCGGCGTCTCCTGATCCTCGCCTCGAGTCCTCCGGTACAGATGCATTCCGTCAAACTGATCTCGGATTGCAGGTAGAGGTTCTTCGTGTCGTAAATACATATTCATATGGTACAGTCGTGCGATCTCCTCATCCGGGTCTGCACTAATGTCACATACGTCCAAAGCGAAGTCGTAGGGATACCGCGTGCGATACTCTCTCCGCAAAACTTCCATCCGGTCCCCCAACGCTCTCATTCTTTCCCTCCGTAATTCCTTATCATAAGTCGGTTTATATTTTCCGTTTAGCTCCATCACGGACCGCCCATGGTAGTAAACGTTAGAGTCTTTACATCCTGGTCGCGCGAATGGTAGCTCCGCCTCCTCTCTGGCAGTAAATCCTCTGCGCGGTTGCGCTCTAATATCCTTCTCCATTATGCCTCGCGTATATACATATATATATATCCCAATAAGTGCCGTTACGTAACCAATTACACTGTGGGTAAATCAGTTAGATGTCGCCGAAAGACAGACCTCCCGAACCCCCCCGCCTTCCAGCAGTTCAGGTTCGACTCTCTAGATCCCGTCTCTTCCTAACTAACTATCCTCTAACCTATTCCCATGCATAGCGCAAAACTTTGGAGATAAACTGGCCGTGACCAACTCACTTTTTGATGCCCAAACTACTCCCATTACTCGTACTAAACTACAGTAGTTAGAAAGGACCATAGCCACAATACTCGACTATACCAAACCCACAGGTTTGATAATCGAATATCACACATCCTGCGAACTACTGAGTGGGGTCCATGTACGCCTCTGGTGCTACTAACCTTTAGCACCTTAGTTGCACTGTTGGCACCAATCTGTGGAAGTTGCTAAACTCAATTTCCACTCCTACGTAATATAGCCGTCACCATGGTTTCTAAATGCTATTTTCCAGGCTTCACGACTTTTCAAATTACTGTTTATCTATAGACGAATTCTAAAACGTGTCTATACACAGCGTCTGGAATTGTCTTGGGTTCACTTCTAATTTTTTAAAATTTTCTAATTTTCCAAAAATTTTGAAAATAAAATTTTGTTTTGATACCCACCAGACAAAACTCAACGCAAATCACCACAACCCCGCTCATATGCATTTCCTTGTATCTGCATACGAGGAATGCATACGAAGTGAGTTGCGTCCAACACTAATTCTGTTTTGAGGCAGGAGACAAATTATAATCTCCCGTCTCGATACGTGTCTCCTCTAATAACACAATATCTTGGACCGGTCGGTCCAAGGTGTGCAAACCATTAGTTTTACACTTCTTTGGGTGTGGACACTTGCACCTAATTTTCACAGTGACTGTGCGCACTATGTTTTGCACGTCTGGGTGTATATGCAAGATCACTCCCGTCTCCCAATACTTTCTCTTGACAATTGGTTCGGTTATCAATACGTAATCTCCCCTTTGGAGACTCCGAACCGTTTTGTACCACTTTGTTCTGGTGGATATGGTGGGAAGATAATATTCCCGCCAATATTCCCAGAATGTGTACGCTATAAACTGTGTCATTTTCCAGCTCTTACGACTATATAGGTCGGCACTAAAGGGTTCTGATGCCGGCACAAGAAATGCTGGACTCTGCATTAGCAAATGATTCGGCGTTAATGCAACACCGTCTGGCAACATAACTATCGGCCTCGAGTTTAGGGTATGCTCGATTTCGATGAAAGCTGTGACCAGTTCGTCGTCGGTAAGTTGTTTGTTCACAGGCAATGTTTTGGCAATGGCCTGCTTTACAGAGCGAACTAAACGCTCCCAACTTCCTCCTCTCCAAGGACTTTCTGGAGTATTAAATCTCCATTCTACTCTTTGCGGCAAAAGTTCTGCAGAAATTTCCTTATTCTGTGCCGCTTTATGAGCCGCGTTCAACTCGCTATTCCCCCCGACAAAGTTTGTACCCTTATCGGAGTAGAACGCCTTTACTAGTCCTCTCCTGGCCATAAATCTCTTTAAGGCCAGGAGCAGAGATTTGGTCGACATGTCTGCCACACGCTCAATGTGTATGGCTCTACTAGCCATACATGTCAGTAGCAGACCCCATCGCTTGTGGGTCAGCCGTCCACTCTTTGCCTCAATCGGACCAAAACAATCCACCCCTGTGTTCGTAAAGGGTGGGTCATATGCCTGCACTCTCGCTTCCGGGAGTTCAGCCATCTCCTGTTCCAATACTCTGGCGTTCACTCTCTTGCAAACCAGACAGGCGTCGTACATAGTGCCGACTGCCCTGCTTGGCTGCAATAGAATGAATCGCTGTCTCGCTGCCGACAAACAGTGTAACTTTCCCGCGTGATGCAACCTCTTGTGTATATCCCATAGAATCGCTCTTTGCAATTCTATTGGGTGACTAGGGATTATCACTGGGAACCGAGACTGTGAGTTTATGTCGACAGTCTGGATTCTCGATCTATGACAAATCAAACCCTTATGGATTAATGGACTCCATTTTCTAAGGGGTTTATAGAGAACTGGTCGTTGAGCCGATAATAGATGGAATTCTTTTGGGAAGGCACACATTTGATAATGCTTCAAATGCTTTAATTCCGCTTGATCAATCTCATCCTCTGTCAGAGGTTGTTTCAATTTCCGAATTCGCTCACTATTAGTGCTCAATGGTTCTCTCAAATGTTCCGAATGTTTTAAACAAAGGTACAAAATGTATCGGCTTAACCACGCAGTTCTTTTACAAATTGTCAGCCAAGAGGCAGACGAATTTAGTAATTTGTCATAAACACTGCATGACTCTAATGCCAGCGACGGTTGTCCGCTAGTCGATGGAAGTTTCGAATCCAAACCCGCAGGTTTGGAAACCAAAGGATCCATTTTGTCGGTCATTTTCTGTCCGTCACTTACCAATTGTGACTCTGGTTTAGTCTGTAAGGGTGGTTTGATGTCATAACTTACCCTTTCTGACCTAGTAGTCACGTAAGTCTGTTGGTCTGATAGGTCTCCGGGCCGCTCCAATGACTCTTCAGGCCGCTCCAATGACTCTTCAGGCCGCTCCAATGACTTAAGTTTGGCTTTAGACTTCGACTTAGAGACTTTCTCCACCTTGACTTCTGCATCTTCAGGCATCGGATTGGTCACTATCTTTAGTCGCTCTGGCCAATGTTCCTGTGTCCTCGTTAGAAAATCAGGTCCATGTAACCAAAACTCCTGCGACTCTTCCTGACAGAATTCCGCCGGCATTGCACCTCTCGAAGTTATGTCGGCCTGGTACAACACTCCCGGACAATGTCTCCATTGTTCCTTCGTCGAAAAATCAACGATCTGAGCGCGTCTGTTGGCCACAAATGTCTTTAGTGCAATATTGTCGGCCGCAATGTATACTAACACTAAGGATGCGTCCATCCAATAGAATAAGGTCAATGTCGTGTCTAACTCCTCAGTTATCTGCTTACTTACCTCGACTGAAACTACAGCCGCCTGTAACTCTGCACGAGGGACAGTCATGTATTTGACCGGCATTGTCTTTGATCTAGAAGTCACAAAGGCCGTCTCAAATTTGTCCTGACTTACCTCTCGGCGAAGGTAGGCTACCATACCAAAGCCGGTGTCACTTGCGTCACTAAACAGATGCAGTTCGAGATCAGCTGGAAATACCAGCTGATTCGGAAAGTAGGAACGGGGTACATCTATGTTTTTCAATAGATGTAACTCGGCTTCCCACTCTCTCCACTGCTTTGCATGTATAGGAGATATTGGTTCGTCCCACTCTAGGTCGGACAACCAAATTTTCCTCATGCACGCTCGTGCCTGTAATATTACCGGACTGATAAAGTTCATCGGGTCAAATAGTCTACTCAATGTCGATAAGCAAATTCTCTTTGTCAAAACTTTGTCTGGGCTACTGGGCTCAAATCTAACTCTTACCTGGAACTTATCTGAGTTCGGGTTCCAAGCGAGTCCCAGTACTCGCGCCATGGGGATTGGTTCTACCCCCAATTCAATGTCTCCGCTCCCGCGATCTTTCACCGGGAACGATTCTAATAGGGCCTCCGAGTTCGTAGTGACCTTGGTTAGAGGAAAACCCCCTGTAGCCAAGCACTCTTGCAGGCCGTGAGCCACTTCTATGGCTTGTTCCGCTGTGTCCTTGGACACCAATCCGTCGTCCATGTAGAAGTTTCTCAAGATGGACTCGATAACCTCTACTGGATACTTACCAATCTGGGCTGTTGCCGTTTTCTTTAGAACAAACAGCGTGCCGTTTGGACTATCTCGGGCGCCAAATATCCTTACGTACATCTGGTATGTAACCACTGGGCCGGATAAGTTTTCATTCTCATACCAGAGAAAGCGAAGGCTATCCTGGTCTGCCTTACAGGCTCTTACCTGGTGGAACATCGCCTCGATGTCACAAGTAAATGCGAATCGCCGCTGTCTAAAACGCAACAGTATTCCAATCAAATAATTGTTCAGGTTGGGATCATCCATCAACTCTGAATTCAGGGACATACCTCTATAGACTGCTGCGCAGTCGTTGACTACTCGGACTTTGTCAGGCTTGTCAGGGTGAGTCACATAGTGGTGTGGGAGGTAATAAGTCTGGTCTGTCACTAAGTCAGGGTCCTCTACCTTCCCAGCAAATCCCTTGGCAAAATAGTTGTTGATCTGGGTGCAATCTTCTCCCTAATGTTCGGATTCCTCAACAACCGAGCCCTTACTCCGTTTAATCTTTTCAAGGCTAAGTTGTAGTTGTTCTCCAACTTAGGTGGTTGTTGACGCCACAACATTCCAACTTCAAAATGTCCAGTCGGTAGCAGACGTATGGTATCTTCCATCATCTCCAGCGACCGCTTCTCATCAGTAGACATGGCTAGGTCATATCCACCGGGTTCCATTGCGTCCCTATCCAGCCATTCGACGGTTCTGGCTCCTGTCTCGAGGTCCTGGCGTATCAATTCCTTCTGTAATTCCTCCTCACTGTATTGGAAAATGTCTAGGTCTCGATATTTAGCCACTTGACCCTCCACTATGTCTGTATAAGTCAAAACGTTAGTCAGATAAGTAGCGTGGGCCGCTGAACCAGACCCACGGGTCTGATAACAGTAGTCCTCGGGTTCACTATCTGTCCGGTCGTTATGAAGTGGTTCCGACAACCTAACATTATCGGGAATCAACTCCTCGTCCGACTCGCTAAAGTCACTATAGTGGTCAATACAGGTTCTCCTAAACTCGTCTATGTCTGGCGGTTCTACTAACGGTGGTTGAATTATAGGCTGTAATTCATCGTATCTGTTCATTGGCTTGTCGCCACCTGTAAACTCATAAGACATGGGTACTCTTGTATACCAACCTAGTATGGTCCTATGGGCATGTGGTCCATTGACATGCGGCTCAGCTGGTCTCGTTTCCCATATTTGGTGTGCGATCAGCTGTTCTGCACCAATCAACATGGAAACATTCCTATAACCTACCTGATGTCTGGGTATCCTGCGCTTGTCAAAATACTCCTGTGCTATGGGACTCATCGGCGGCACCTTACCTAACTGCCTGCCGAATCCCTTCATAGCTAGACACTTAAATCCGTCCAATGGCAAAGCTTTCCGTTCTTGTCGAGTGTGTTGGTCTCTCGGAAGTAGGGAGTCTAGTTCTACCGAAATTCTGTGTCCCTTGAGGTCTCCTACCCCATGCATAGACTTCAACTCTATTTGGATTTCCTCGGCATCCTGGAAGCTAGAAACAGCTCTCGCCACTTCCTCGTCAATATAAGATAATGTGGACGCAGTGTCCAACATCACATATATTCGCTTCGATCCCTTATCGCCAGTGAGTTTCACCGGAATCACGCTAAATATTTCCGACGTGGCCGATGATAGATACGTCCGCGCGCTGGTCGATGAACTATCCGCGGTGAAACCTTGGCAGGTCACCTCTCTCGCGCTCGACTCGCCATCCTCGTCCGACGAACCTGGTTGATAACCATCGTCCTGGATGCCAGTGTACGTATTCCTCCTTATCGATATGGGTTCTTTGCTCCCCTTCCTGTGAGGATTTCGCTGTAAGTAACGGTCCGTTGGGGTGTGGAAATCCGCATGTAGCAACTTGTGATGTAGTCTGCCGCATTCCATGCATCCGTCCTTGCTGTTCGGGCACTGCCGCCGTACATGACCTGGCGCAAGACATGCCCAACAGGTGTCCAACGTCCGCACTTGAACTCTTCTCTGTTCCGAATTTAATTCTTTGAACCGTCTGCAACTATCTAACTTATGATCGTCAAATCTTACCTCCTTTAGTAAACAGTATTGGCAACCTACAAATCCATCCGGCAACTCCTGTTGCTTTAACCTAGGTCTATCTAACCGCTCACCTGACCATACTCGCGAGTCTGATCTAAAGGCTGGGGTACTCGAATTATATCTGTCTACCGAGTTAAATGTCACAGTGGTCCTGTCATCGTCAAAACTTACCATAGACTTACCGGTAACAGGTTTAGACTCTCTCATATTCTCTTCTGAGAAGTTTGATTTCATCTCTGCTACTGCGTCTGTGGCTATCATGTCATGAATATGCTGAAGTGTCAATACTTTACCTTGGCCCTCCAACTTATTCTCTAATTTGCGCCATTTCTGTCGATAACGCATGTTTAGACGTCTTATTACGCTTTTCAAAACTTCGGCGTGATCACCATGATGAGGTAGATTCACCGTCCTCAAGATGTCCAATGCGTTCGAAATAGCGTTCGCTAAGTTCAACAGCTCTAACGGAGTTGTAATCCTTCCGCCCTTACCCAAGTCTTCTACTATCGACTGCGCCATCTTGGTTTTATTCCCGTAGATGTCACTAAGCGTCTTCATCGCTAACTCGAATGCTCTTTCATTGCCAACGAAGTTATCAGCAATGGCTCTAGGTTCTCGATGGAGCATCTGAAGCAAATAGTTGAACTTCTCGTTGGGAGTAAAGGTGCTGTTGGTTAGCTGCTCGTCGACATAGGTTTTGAAGGTCCTCCAATGCTTATGGTTGCCCATAAACTTCTGGGGTTGTTGCGTCGGCAGTCCTTGCCTAGCAGCAAACTTACCTATGTCCCTAAGGGTTGCGTCGTTCCGGGTTAACAAATGGTTTAGTTCCGCAGGGTTGTTAAGTCTGTTCCTTTCCCGGTGGTTCCAACTTACCTGCTCCGCGTCCGTCCTTCTTTCCTTATAGTTTCGGGACTTCTGACGTCTCATTTCTTCCTCTTCATCGCTTGACTCGGTGTCAGTCCTTAGCGCTCGCGATGGTTTGCGCGCCGAGGCCCTGACCCAAGCTTCCTCAATAAATCTTTCCGCCGAATTTTCGAAATTGGGATTATGGATATTCGGGACAGGCGTCCTTACCTGAGGTCTATGTGGTATAGTCTCCTCCGATATGCGTACTCGTTGACTAGGCTGGACTTTATCTAACTCAGGCCTGCTAGGATTAGAATTACTCCTTACCTGGGCTGCTTCCTTTAACCTTAGGTTACTAAGCATGTCCGTTATAGGTTGGATGTGCGGCGATATAGCTTGCGCTAAACTAGCACTTAACTCATCCCTCGTAATAAATTCCTGGCTAGGGTTCTGTTGTATAGTCGGCTCTATCTGAGTAATCCGCTGTCTCTCATATGATCCCTCTTCCGGTTTAACCCGGAAGTTCTCCGTCGAACTGGGTCGGCGCTCCGTCCGCGTATTCCAAACCCGCGGGTTCGGTTCGCCAAGTACTCGTCCCGTCTGAGTTTCTCTAAACTCTTCATCGTCGTGTTCGGTGTGTAGTGGTGCGATGTTCTGATGCCGTGGATTTTGCGCGATAGGTGAAGCACTAATACCAACTGGCGTGCGATATGTAGAGAACGGTTTAGCGATCCGTGTACTCGTAATAGCTGGACCGGGTATAGGAATTCTGGTCGTCGTCGACTCGCGTATAGTCGGAGTTCTCGCTTCCTGTTCGGCCTTCTGCAGTGCGAACAGTTCTCGCAACTCAGTCCCTACACTCGCCCCACATTCTTCGATCATTCGCATCCCCTTCTCGGCGATTTCGTTCGCCTTCCTAGTCCGTTCTTCGCTCTCTAAACTTAATCTCGCACTTTCCAACTGCGCCAGTTTACGTTCTTCTTCCTCCCTTGCTCATCTCGCTGCGCCCTCTTCTTCCACACGCGCCTTCTTTTCATACAACGCCCGTCGCTCCCTCTCGTGCTCAAGTTCGCGCTCCTTGCGCTCGCGTTCGAGTTGGAGTTCGCGTTCGCGTTGGAGTTCGAGTTCGCGTTCTTCGCGTTCGCGTTGGAGTTGGAGTTCGCGTTCTTCCTGTTCGCGTTCCGCTTGTTCACGCTTACCTTTCTCTTCCAACTCTCGCAACTATGCGTCTAACTTACGTGTGCGCTCGCGTTCCCGCTCGGCTTCCTTCCGTGCTTCCGATGCACGCAAAACTTCCGCCTGCTGTTCGTCTAGTCGGCGTCTTCTCTCCTCCGCCGAGTTGTGCGAAACAAGGGATCTAGCACATATAACCTTACCTCGCGCGTGACTAACCTGGGAATCGCTGCTGTCTCTGGATGCATCGTCGGGTGGAGTCAACGTCCTCTGTTGAATGTTCTCCGTCGTCGGTAGCACCTGACCCGGTACCACCACTCCATTCTGCATCAGCCAGCTAGTAACTTCCCTCTGATAACGGCGCTCCTCTTTATCCTGGATCTCTTCTCGCTCCACTAAGTCTCTCAACTCTGCGTCACTCACCTGAGTCGCCTGCGCTTGTGATGCCCATAGCAGCCAGTTCTCCGTCCTAACTCGTCGGAATCGCTCCGATAACTCGCGGTGCTCCAACAAGGCTGCTAAAACCCTGTCGTAAATCCTCGTCGCCACGTCGCTCGACTGAGACTCTACTGCCTTCTTCCCTAGGACTGCAAGCTCCTCCGTCTGCTTGAATAACGCTGAGTTATATCCTCTTCTAATCTCTACTAACTCTACCCTCCCGATGTTCGCTGAGTCGGCTAACATTTTCCTTACCTTGTCCGCCGTCCGAGTTATATGTCCGGCGTGCGCGCGAAGTTTCTTCTTTATCGCAGTGTCGAACTCTCTATCACTTACCTGACTTACACTCGGTGGACTTGAAGGATTATTTCGGGAACTACGGGTACTCCTTACAGCCGTCGGGACCACGGCACTTACCATACCCACAGGTCTGGAAACCGGGCTCCGGGCTCTCGCTTCTGCTACACTACCCTCCCTATCACTCACCTCTGTCCGGGCTGCTGTGCGGTCCTTCCTTACAGTAGTGGTAGGGGATCCTAATACTATTATCTCTGGTTGTTGTTCTTCCTCACTAGTCACTGTCTCGTCCTCCTGTTCACTTACGTCAGCGTCGCTCGCTGCGTCGTCATAGTCGGCATTGTCGTCAACAGTAATATTTACGCTATCGTCAGTCGGCGGTCCAGCCGCCATCTCATAGCTGTCCTCTAGTGCCTCCTTGTCTGAGACACTCATAGTCTAAATAATGTTTGCCTTCCGGCAAAAATATCTCGCAAAGGTTCGAGATATAATTATAATTTAACCGAAATACGGTCAAATTATTTGTCAAATAATCAGTTGGTCCAAAATGTCAAAATAAATTCGCAATGCAATATTGTGAATTTAATGGGGTATATAGTTATAGCAAATACTAGCACAATATTTAAACAAAAATATTATTATATAGCTACTATATAGTATTAAATACCGGTATAGCACAAAATAACTTTGAATCTAATACAAAATATTCAAAATATACTTGCCACCCGAATATTTCTAATTTTATATATAGCTCTAATCAACGTAATTTTAATTTCAAATATTATATGTATCCACTAGCGCGTGGCTACATCTTCGGGTTGCGACTCTCTCTAACTCTCTCTCTAACTTGAGCGATTCAAAAAACCATGGCCGGCTAAACCTAAATATCCTAACTAATAAATTGAGTTCAGCTTCGCAGTTAAACAACCGATAATTTTTTACTGCTTCCACAAACACAATGGTGCCAACAGAACAACTAACCTTGTTTGCTGTGAGATTCCACGTCCGCGTCCAAAGATTCAGGCCCTTTGCTGATTGCAAACCGAACCCGCAGACCCACACGAACCCCAAACTCAGAAGTTCCGTCTTGCCATGTATCTCCAGATGGTATAAAATAACTAAGCGGTTACCTAACAT
Organism: Nemertoderma westbladi; assembly: GCA_032718475.1. NCBI lineage: Eukaryota > Metazoa > Xenacoelomorpha > Nemertodermatida > Nemertodermatidae > Nemertoderma > Nemertoderma westbladi. Next base: position 101,736 of record JAUCBJ010006780.1, on the reverse strand, counting down.
ACCGGTACAAAACTCTAGAATTTTACAAAATAATTTTGACCGAAACTGAATTCTCGCAAACCTAGCTAAAATTTTCAAAACACTTACTAATTACAATTTGCCCTAAGGCCTAAGGAACTGCTGTATTCGCAATTAGCAAAAACGCACTACCGTACATCCACTGTATGCAGTACAGTAAGTAAAACAGTACACCAACCTAACAGCCTAAAGAATACTGTATGTGGTACAGCAAAACAAATGTCCTTTCTACCGTACGCAGTAACAGCAATCAGCCTAATGTACTACTGTACTATTGTACGCAGCCAGTGAATACAGTAATCTAAACTAACAGCCTAAAAGAATATACTCAATGTCTTACTGTACGCTAGCCTATAGCCTACAGCAGACGATCACGTGCTCTAATTTATTACTTAATACGGACATAATTGCACCCATAGTACCGAAATATGCAACCCAATTTCGCATAATCTTATCAACAATTGTAGACGTCTTCTTGTTTGAAACAAATACAGATATATTATATCGGGACCATACATCAACCATATGCAAAATCCATTCTGATTCCCATGCCTTTAAATCAATTGCGATTACTTCATTAAATCTATTTGCCATAGGCAAAGCAACAACAGGTCTTGGGCGTGTCTTTGTGAATCGCTTACAGACATCACAATTATCTGTAATATTGTTTACAATGTCTGAAAATGAATCTTTCCAGACTCCGGCATCTTGTAATAAGTTAATAAACTTCACTGATGAAGGATGAGCAAACTGTCGATGTATTTTTAATAAAACTTTGTGTAATTCACATTTTTCAAGGCCATTAAAATCAACAGCAAAAATCATATTCTCCTCAGCTGGAATACTAATTGGAAGACAATAATGACCGGATGATGTCATGTTCAAAGCTATAACTTTACCAAAAACTTCTGCAGTATCAGTCTCTAAATCGATCTTCATTTGGGCTCTCTTCATAGATGTTTTGGATAGTAGAAGAGGTATTTCAGAATCAACAATATCTGTTCTGATGGAAACGTTCTTGCCTGCAATCACTGCGGGAAGGACATACTCCCCCTTTGAAGCAAGTTTGGAACCAGCTCCAAATTTAAACATTTTTTTACTGGAATTAAATGCAACACGTTTTCTGTCATCATCATTAAGAGAGGAGAGATAAGTATTAAGCCATTTCTCACCACATACTGTACTAGTGCAAGCACTATCTAAAACTGCGCAATTTGTTGCTTCGATCCCCAACTGCCACATTTCATTGGATGAAGCAAATACACTAAGCAAGACATTTTCAGATTCATCAAAATAAAGTGGCTGTTCATTATCATAATCTGTTCTATGGTTTTCATTGTCTGTTATATTCACCTTCGCGATGTTTTCCCAGGTGTCTGGGCAATCTTTTATTAGATGACGAAACGAACCACAACATCGACAAGTAAGCGGACGGCCGTCAGTACCTGATGGGTTAACCTTCCTCTCTTGAACCAAATTTGATCTAATGTTCCCACCTCCGCCTGGATAATTAACACCCGATCGAAAAGAACCGAGATTGCTAGGCTTATAAGGTACATAATTTCGTCTTGTAGAATTGAAGTAGTTACTTCCACCTGGAGTTCCACCAGCGCCTCTAAACCCCCGATATCCCTGGCCACGATAATAGCCCGCAGCTGCCAATGCCTCCTCATTCTCTGCCAAGAATAGCGGTTCTAGTTTTATTGCCGGATTTGAAGTTGTAGTGGAATCAGATGTCATGGATTTGCCAATAAACTTCTTCAGTGATTTTTGACTCTGATCATATAATTCATCTTTCCTTGTATAATCTAAACCGGTAATTACAAGCAACTTCTCCTCTTTAGAAACACGCGAATTGCGAATTAACTTGAAAGCCAAAACTGCGGCAGGAAGTACGATGTTATGCTTCTTTATTCGTTGATATTTTTGGTCGAAGTTTGATATATACTCAAAAATTGTTTCTGATTGAGATTTGAAATAATCTTCAAAATCTTCAAATTTCTCCAGACAGTCTTCCAGGTCGTCTTTCCCAAGTTTCAGATCGAGAAATCTAACAAGAGTGTCAAACCCATCGACCAACTTTAAATTATCCAATGGAATTTCATCAAAAACTTTCTCGCGTATTTTCGAGGTATCATTGTCTGGAAAGGAGAGAGCAATAGCTATCGCTTGTTTAGGTTTTGGTAAATCTGTAATTTCTCTCCATGCGAGCAACTCCTGCTTGTATCGCTCATATGACTTACTGGCGGAATTAAATGTTGGAGGGTTTATTTTGAAGGTTGTCGTTGACGGACTGGGGGCTGTCATGACTGCATGTACTAAACACTAAACGCTGAAATTAAACAACTAAAACACTAACCTCTGACACAAATTATCGTAAATTGTCGCTTGCTAAATTATCCCTTTAATTAACTACTTCGCATTAATTTCTTCGCTTGCTACGCAAATATAAATTCACAACGCTCTGCTACCAATTGTTAATCATCAATATCGAGAAATATAATAATAATATATATATATATGTGGCAGTTAGTTAAGATACCGGTATGCAGAACCGGGACAGTAAACTCAATTTACACACCACCAAACATACGCTACTATATTATAATACAGCAGTCAATAACGATAGGCCTACAGAGCATACTACCAACCACCACCTACCGGTACAACAGTATCTGGTCATCTTTAGATTAACAGATACTACTAACAGCCTAAGAATACACTATTGACCGCTGCAAGCAACAGCCAATAACACGTATCACTGATACGAAGTATCAGTAATCTAAACTAACAGCCTAAGAATACCGGTACTCTATTTACTGTACGCTACAGCCTACAGCAAACAAAACACGTATCACTGATAAACAACCGCGACCTCTATACTAACAGCAGAACTGTTGAACAGACAAATACCCGTTAATATCCTTCTGCCAACCTAATGAGCTCTCGCCTAACCAATAAGACACAAAGACTGCTCTACTGTTAAGTAAAGGGGATCAGGAGCGTGATATTACTAAATTGTAAAGGTTGCTAAATACAAAACCGCTACTTACCGTCAGATGGCGCTAATCTGCCGTCCGCTAATATAATTTACTAAATTTACACAGCTCCTGCAAAATCGCTTGTTCCTTTCTCTACCGATCGCTCGATAGAGAGCTAACTGTTCGAATCTATGAGCCATGCGGGAATAACCAAAATAATAAACCCGAGTCGGCTCCCTAAGCTTACTTAAGACGAGTGCGAGAGGCTTTGCACTCAGAGTATTCTTACGCCTAATTCTATCACTATTAAAGCACGCTATTGCCTATGTCTTTTCTAATCGCGAATACTGGGGGTTCCCTATCGTATGTGTGAATGCGAGAATATTTAAAATTATCAAAATGGTACAGTATTTGTCTCTACGTGGGTAGTACCGCTCTGGGTCTAAACTTGCCTGCAGCTGGCTTTAGGCCAGCAAATTACTAGCGTGTTGTGTGTACCGAATAGTGCGATCTAGCTGATTGCTTGCCAATGCAAATAACCGCTCAGCGTGAATAGTTTACAGTACTCTAATTATTACCTTAGCTACTCTCCGCTATGCTGCGTACTAATTCTTAATTTTTACTAATCAATTACAGTCACAAATATGTAACAGCGTACTAATTACTAAGAGTTCCAGAATGCGTAATTCTAATTTATTACGCAACAGGTTTCGCTAGTAATTGCCTAAATTACCGTATTACTTTGACCTAATCAGTAACTAATTGTTGTAACTAAGAAATAGAAATCAATCAAAGAAAAAGGGGCGCCTACCTAAACATTCACAATCGTAGGCACACTTCAATAACACACCAATCAGCGTCAGCAATCACAGTTCGCAATTATGCAGTTAACTACTGTATAGCCCACAGTTATGCGACTCACTATTCGTACTTCACACTCCACGTTGTGATACGTGCAGGCCTCTCCCGGGTACATATAGGACTCCTAACTAACCTGATTCCGCCCCCCTAATACTAAATAGAGACGAAACCTGGATCATCAGCCCCCTAATTACTGTACCGGCGAATGGTCTGCATACCACAGCGTGAACTACCCGACCGCAACGGTGACCCCCCGCCAGCGTTGCTCGCTTTTGAATCCTCCGCTCTCCCTTAGTCGCTCAACCCCCCGATGTGCCCACCGCCCACTGGCACCTTAGCCCTCCATTATGCTAATAGCTACCGTAGCGGCGCATGCAAATCACAAAGTCTGACAGTCTCAGAAATCCCTTAGGATTATTGCGTAGAAAGGAATCACATAGAACCATTAACAAAAGGTAGAAATCATAGTTCCAGTTGTAATTAGCAGTAATCGATGGGATTAATTGAGAAACACAATCAAGAATAATCGCACTAGCAAATCATTTTGAGAAATTAATCGAAAATAGCAAATTGCAGAAATACGCTAAAATATCCGTCAAAAGGTGAATAGGGACAGCTCAGCAAGTACAAGGGTGTGGATTGTAAGGTATAGATACAGCTCTACCGGCAAACCGCCAATTTATAGGTGATCCGGATGGGGTGATGCAATAGGGTGACTCAATCGCTCTCCTATTGGCTCTCCAGTCCGCGCTAGCATTAGACCAAGCTGGAAGCAGTTAGTCCAATAAGGAGGCCGGATTGTAGCCCTATTGCTGCCCAAACCTCAAATTATTACCATATATGGTAATGGATCATGTCCCTGGCTGCTGAATGGCCAGGACAGCGTCCCTATATGCTAGCCCTATTGAAGCTAATATCAGCAAGCACGAAATCCAGGGTCCGACTAAACTTGCTACCCTGGAACTATCTACATATATCCTAATACAAAATTACGTAGGTAGGGCTACATATTATACAAAATGGATGGATTCAAATATATGGGCGTTTTGGTTTCCCTATCTAAATATCACCTCGCTATTATATCTTATCTAAAATATTATGCTGCACAACGGACTAATATTACATACAGTATAACGGACTAATATTGCGTACAGTATAACGGACTAATATATGTGGATACAGCGCCATATACCGTAACAACAAGCAAGTGAACTATTGAATAAATTTCAAAATTTCGTGCTGGCGCCATATTTTGCACACAGCACCGAAAAATACAAGTTTGATATGCCTGGTACAACTCGTATATATTCCAACGAAACCAGAACCACAAATAACCCGTATTGAGCAAAAAACAGGTTCAAACAATCAATTTACAAAATTGATATATTTCAAAATTTGGTGCTGGCACCAAAATTTGGCACCCGCCGAAAAAAACAAGTTTGAATTTTCTAAATTAATTTATATGAATTCCATCTAATTGCAAACACCAGAAAACCGGAGTAAATCAAAAATATAGATGTTACTAATCATATCTCATGAAATGTAATTTTCAAAAAAAAGTCTCAAAAAAGTGCCAAAAGTAGGGTTAAAAATGGTGCTATATCTCGAAAACTTCCCAATATTTTTGAAAACGGTTTTCACTATTAGGAAGACAATAGATATTTAGGAAATGTCATAAAATTTCAGATTCCCAACTACGTTTGTTTCAGAGTTATAAGAATATACCAAAGGAGGTCATATTGACCCCCCCCCCCCGGTTTAATAAGGTTAAACCATAATGAAGGGTCATAAGACACCTATTATGGTTTAATTGTAATAATTAATTGATGACACCTATCAATTAGGGTCTAATTAGCCTAATTAATAGGTGTCACCCAGACACTCTGCGCTATGACACCCAATGACACCCATAGGTTGTCATATGACACCCAATGGGTGTCAGTGAGGTCTAACTGTTTCAAAGCCGCCCAAACTAGTACTACTATTTATTCATTTATTCATTCGATTCACTATTAAAAAAAAAAGTAAACAAAAAAAAGTAGACAAATGGACATTGAAATGAAAGTAATGGAAAATCTAGCTGTACGTTCACCGCGTGTATTTGCAATTTGACTAACTGAAATGCAATATTCTATGGATGCTGTTTCACACGCAGTTTATAGCATTATCCTTACCTTCCGTATGGGGTTTCTCAAAATATATTTCAATACATGAATTAATTTATATGTACAATTAATTAATAGAGGATATTACAATATTTAGTTTAGGTATGAAAGCTAATAATAATAATAATAAAAATACTAACGCATTTTCATCGCAAGCATAATCACAACACTGGCCATAAACACAATCTAGAAGCATTGCGTCACATACTCCGGTTGATATGGTTGGAGTGTCCTTTGCCAGGCAATGTGTTTGAAACTTTAATGTATAATAGTAACAAACGTATCCAAAATTAGGAACAATTCCATCTGTAATATTATGTAAATAAGAAGCCTGTGTTGGACTATAATCGCAACAGGCGTAGCAATACCAACACCATTCAACCCCAGAGAATTCTATTGGATCATTAGATAGAGTTATGAATGCTATTACGTCGCTGTAATTAGTACAATTATTATTATTGATCAGTCGTTGTGAAAGAAGAAGAGGACGATCGAATAAGCACTTAGTGGGACAGGCGCAGCATCCCAGTCTGTGGTAAACTTGTGTTAGCGGAGCCGATACCTTGTAGATTGAGCTGAAAATAACCAACAGTTGTATACCAAAGTACATTGTGCGTTTATAATTTATCTTCTGTTCAAATAATCATCGATTTATCTCAGTTGCAATGGTCGAATATTCGAATCATCAGTCGTTCAAGTCAGAAGGTGATATCAGAGTAGTACAAGGTCGCAAACAGGCTAACACTACCGGTGATATCAGAGTAGTACAATGTCGCAAACAGACTGACACTACCGGTGATATCAGAGTAGTACAAGGTCGCAAACAGGCTGACACTACCGGTGATATCAGAGTAGTACAAGGTCGCAAACAGGCTGACACTACCGGTGATATCAGAGTAGTACAAGGTCGCAAACAGGCTGATACTACCGGTGATATCAGAGTAGTACAAGGTCGCAAACAGGCTGACACTACCGGTGATATCAGAGTAGTCCAAGGTCGCAAACAGGCTGACACTACCGGTGATATCAGAGTAGTACAAGGTCGCAAACAGGCTGACACTACCGGTGATATCAGAGTAGTACAAGGTCGCAAACAGGCTGACACTACCGGTGATATCAGAGTAGTACACGGTCGCAAACAGGCTGATACTACCGGTGATATCAGAGTAGTACAAGGTCGCAAACAGGCTGACACTACCGGTGATATCAGAGTAGTATAAGGTCGCAAACAGGCTGACACTACCAGTGATATCAGAGTAGTACAATGTCGCAAACAGGCTGACACTACCGGTGATATCAGAGTAGTATAAGGTCGCAAACAGGCTGACACTACCGGTGATATCAGAGTAGTACAATGTTGCAAACAGGCTGACACTACCGGTGATATCAGAGTAGTACACGGTCGCAAACAGGCTGATACTACCGGTGATATCAGAGTAGTACAATGTCGCAATCAGGCTGATACTACCGGTGATATCAGAGTAGTACAAGGTCGCAAACAGGCTGACACTACCGGTGATATCAGAGTAGTACAATGTCGCAAACAGGCTGACACTACCGGTGATATCAGAGTAGTACAATGTCGCAAACAGGCTGACACTACCGGTGATATCAGAGTAGTACACGGTCGCAAACAGGCTGATACTACCGGTGATATCAGAGTAGTACAATGTCGCAATCAGGCTGATACTACCGGTGATATCAGAGTAGTACAAGGTCGCAAACAGGCTGACACTACCGGTGATATCAGAGTAGTACAAGGTCGCAAACAGGCTGACACTACCGGTGATATCAGAGTAGTACAAGGTCGCAAACAGGCTGATACTACCGGTGATATCAGAGTAGTACAAGGTCGCAAACAGGCTGACACTACCGGTGATATCAGAGTAGTACAAGGTCGCAAACAGGCTGACACTACCGGTGATATCAGAGTAGTCCAAGGTCGCAAACAGGCTGACACTACCGGTGATATCAGAGTAGTACAAGGTCGCAAACAGGCTGACACTACTGGTGATATCAGAGTAGTACAAGGTCGCAAACAGGCTGACACTACCGGTGATATCAGAGTAGTCCAAGGTCGCAAACAGGCTGACACTACCGGTGATATCAGAGTAGTACAAGGTCGCAAACAGGCTGACACTACCGGTGATATCAGAGTAGTACAAGGTCGCAAACAGGCTGACACTACCGGTGGTATCAGAGTAGTACAAGGTCGCAAACAGGCTGACACTACCGGTGATATCAGAGTAGTACAATGTCGCAAACAGGCTGACACTACCGGTGATATCAGAGTAGTACAAGGTCGCAAACAGGCTGATACTACCGGTGATATCAGAGTAGTACAAGGTCGCAAACAGGCTGACACTACCGGTGATATCAGAGTAGTACAAGGTCGCGAACAGGCTGACACTACCGGTGATATCAGAGTAGTACAATGTCGCAAACAGGCTGACACTACCGGTGATATCAGAGAAGTACAAGGTCGCAAACAGGCTGACACTAGCGGTGATATCAGAGAAGTACAAGGTCGCAAACAGGCTGACACTACCGGTGATATCAGAGAAGTACAAGGTCGCAAACAGGCTGACACTACCGGTGATATCAGAGAAGTACAAGGTCGCAAACAGGCTGACACTACCGGTGATATCAGAGTAGTACAATGTCGCAAACAGGCTGACACTACCGGTGATATCAGAGTAGTCCAAGGTCGCAAACAGGCGCTTACACTACCAGTGATATCAGAGTAGTACAAGGTCGCAAACAGGCACTTACACTACCAGTGATATCAGAGTAGTCCAAGGTCGCAAACAGGCGCTTACACTACCAGTGATATCAGAGTAGTACAAGGTCGCAAACAGGCTGACACTACCGGTGATATCAGAGAAGTACAAGGTCGCAAACAGGCTGACACTACCGGTGATATCAGAGTAGTACAAGGTCGCAAACAGGCTGACACTACCGGTGATACCAGAGTAGTCCAAGGTCGCAAACAGGCGCTTACACTACCAGTGATATCAGAGTAGTACAAGGTCGCAAACAGGCTGACACTACCGGTGATATCAGAGAAGTACAAGGTCGCAAACAGGCTGACACTACCGGTGATATCAGAGTAGTACAATGTCGCAAACAGGCTGACACTACCGGTGATATCAGAGAAGTACAAGGTCGCAAACAGGCTGACACTAGCGGTGATATCAGAGAAGTACAAGGTCGCAAACAGGCTGACACTACCGGTGATATCAGAGAAGTACAAGGTCGCAAACAGGCTGACACTACCGGTGATATCAGAGTAGTACAATGTCGCAAACAGGCTGACACTACCGGTGATATCAGAGTAGTCCAAGGTCGCAAACAGGCGCTTACACTACCAGTGATATCAGAGTAGTACAAGGTCGCAAACAGGCGCTTACACTACCAGTGATATCAGAGTAGTCCAAGGTCGCAAACAGGCGCTTACACTACCAGTGATATCAGAGTAGTACAAGGTCGCAAACAGGCTGACACTACCGGTGATATCAGAGTAGTCCAAGGTCGCAAACAGGCGCTTACACTACCAGTGATATCAGAGTAGTACAAGGTCGCAAACAGGCTGACACTACCAGTGATATCAGAGTAGTACAAGGTCGCAAACAGGCTGACACTACCGGTGATATCAGAGTAGTCCAAGGTCGCAAACAGGCGCTTACACTACCAGTGATATCAGAGTAGTACAAGGTCGCAAACAGGCGCTTATACTACCAGTGATATCAGAGTAGTCCAAGGTCGCAAACAGGCTGACACTACCGGTGATATCAGAGTAGTACAAGGTCGCCAACAGGATGACACTACCGGTGATATCAGAGAAGTACAAGATCGCAAACAGGCTGACACTACCGGTGATATCAGAGTAGTACAAGGTCGCAAACAGGCTGACACTACCGGTGATATCAGAGTAGTACAAGGTCGCCAACAGGCTGACACTACCGGTGATATCAGAGAAGTACAAGGTCGCAAACAGGCTGACACTACCGGTGATATCAGAGTAGTACAAGGTCGCAAACAGGCTGACACTACCGGTGATATCAGAGTAGTCCAAGGTCGCAAACAGGCGCTTACACTACCAGTGATATCAGAGAAGTACAAGGTCGCAAACAGGCTGACACTACCGGTGATATCAGAGTAGTACAAGGTCGCAAACAGGCTGACACTACCGGTGATATCAGAGAAGTACAAGGTCGCAAACAGGCTGACACTAGCGGTAATATCAGAGAAGTACAAGGTCGCAAACAGGCTGACACTACCGGTGATATCAGAGAAGTACAAGGTCGCAAACAGGCTGACACTACCGGTGATATCAGAGTAGTACAATGTCGCAAACAGGCTGATACTACCGGTGATATCAGAGTAGTACAAGGTCGCAAACAGGCTGACACTACCGGTGATATCAGGTAGTACAATGTCGCAAACAGGCTGATACTACCGGTGATATCAGAGTAGTACAAGGACGCAAACAGGCTGGCACTACCGGTGATATCAGAGTAGTACAAGGTCGCAAACAGGCTGACACTACCGGTGATATCAGAGTAGTACAAGGACGCAAACAGGCTGACACTACCGGTGATATCAATTGTTGGTGATATTCATGACTGATTTACGAACCAGTAGTGGATTATTTGTAATTAAGATTGAATGTAAGCAGGTAATAAACATAATAGACTTGTATGTACAGTACACTGTACTGGGACCCCACCCCTGCCCCCCCCCCCCCCCCCCCCACCCCCCATCCCACCACAATTTTTATGACATTGCATGAAATTTGAAACAGAGATTGTGTGATATACGCGTAGCGTATATTAGACTCATCCGAATATATAGGCCGGCTACCGGTTTGACGGCAGTCTGGTTAGATTGGACTGGCTGAACCGTTCCATTACTACATATGGCGCAGTTTCAGTACTTACCTACTGGCCCATGCAGTACAGCAGTACTGCACTTTGTACTCGGCCTAACTTACAACTCTTCAATTGCTACCGCACTTTATTACCTTAAAAAATAATATCGGCAATTAATATCGTAATAAACCTGAACCTGTAAACTATTTGCTGATACCTGATACGGATATTTGATATTGGATATGGCAAGAGCAAACGACAACCGCAACCCATTCTCCTTCATTCTACGAAACTCGCCACCCCCATTCGACCTGAAATCGGAACGCTCCACCTGGGAGCTGTGGCGAGACGAGTGGGACGCTTTCCTCGTCACCTCTGGACTTGGAAACTTGCGCGTCACTGACTCAGCCGATCCACCTGACCCAACCATATCGGCAGCTCTTCTAGCGGCAACAAACCGCATACGGCGGGCAACTCTGACCACCGCCTTCTCCCGTGCAACGAACGCAGTCGTCAAGGGTTTGGGACTGTCCGCCATCGACAACGCAGACACCAATGTTATCATCCAACATCTCGGCGTCCATATCGACGGCGGGACCAATAAACGCGTCCACCGGCAGGAACTGGCGCGCCGATCCCGCCTACTTGAGGAAACCCCATAGACATTCCTGGTTAACCTCCAGGATATCGCTTCGAAATGCGGATTCGAAGCACTCCCGACTCCGGATGCCCATCGCAACGACAGACTGCTCGACCAATTTATCGCCGGCTTCGGCGATACAGAGGTTACTGAGCACCTACTCCGGCTCCCCGCAGGAAGTTCGATCACCGACGCCCTGAACCTCGCCCAAACCGTGTGGACCGCGCGGAAGGATGCAGCCTCACTATCCTTCTCCTCCACACCGGCACCTACGGCAGCTAAGGCGGAGGCAAGGTCGGATAAACGACGGAAAGGGAACCGGAGCCCTCGCTCCAACGCTACCCCAGCGGGCCCGACCTGCACCAAATGCAGCTATCCCCCACACGGACCGGGCCAACGTTGCCCCGGCACGGATGCGCGGTGCCGCCACTGTAAACTGGTCGGACACTACGACAGGATGTGTCCTGGACCCCGCCCACCACAGGCCCACGCAGCGGCCGCACGCCCGGCACCATGCTACATGGAGGACCACACCGCAACCAACAACGCCGAAGTCTGGTCGGTCCTAGCTGGAACCGAACTCGAGAACGCCCCGGTTGTTTCATCAACCGAACAACTCGAGTCACTAGAGACCGTCACCCTGGGCTTCCAAGTCTACAAGAACCCGGCATTTGGAATTCCGGAACTCCAGTTTCTTCCGGACTCTGGGGCCAACATCTCGGCTATTCCGTTCCGGATATTCACCGCGTTTGGTGGCCAGATCGGAAACCTCCGCAAACCCTTCCCCAATCCACAAGCACCGAAACTCGCCAACAGCAGCCGGACTGGGTGGGAATTCAAGGGACTGTTCACCACTACGATCCAGTGCCACGACCTCCACACCGCCTGTACAACCGACATCTGGGTGCTGGAGGGACTCCAGCAGCCACTCCTGTCCCGCAACTCCTGCTTTACCCTAAGGATTCTCAGCAGCCCAATCCTTAGAGGCGGGTCGCCGGCTCCCCCTGCCGTGGCGTCCTCCACAGGCCCCACCACACCGCCACCGACAGAGCTTACTACCCCATCCAAAGCTACAATTACCACACCTACTGTAGACCGTGATATAGCTTGGCGGGCCCTGGAAACCCGCTTCCCGCGCCCCCTATCGGGTGTCTGCAGGGTGATGAAGGGTGGGGACATTACTATCAAACTCACTCCGGGCGCGTAACCTAAAAACTCATATGCCAATCGGGCCATCCCAGCGAACCTGGAGGAGGCCTTCAACAGAGAACTGGGGGATCCGGGGGATCCCCAACATCGGCCGCATCGTGGAGGACATTATAATTTACACGGAAACGACGGAGGAACACAACGAGGCGGTAGCCAAAGTCCTGACTGCCTGCGATGAGGCCGATATATCCTTAAACCCGAAGAAGGTGCAGTTCTGCCTTCCAGAGGTTAAATTCGGTGGATATATCGTCTCCAAAGGGCTATACCGCATCGACCCAGACCTCACCGAAGACCTCCGCCAATTCCCGGTCCCCTCGAACCGACACCAACTCCGGTCGTTCCTCGGCCTAGCCCAACAGTTGGGCAACTCCACGGCCGAGATCACCCGCCTCGTGGAACCACTACGTGGGTTGAACTCAAGCCGCACAGCTTGGTTGTGGCTCCCTGAACACCAGGCGGCGTTCGAGGCCACCCGGTCCACGCTGTCTGCCCCCCACTACTTGTCTTGTTTCCAGCCGGTCCGCAGAACCGAGCTGCTCACCGATGCCTCCCGCCTCAACGGACTCGGTTTCCTCCTCCGGCAGTGGGATTCGGCCACGAACCGCTGGCTAACGGTCCAGTGCAGCTCCCAGACCCTCGCCAAACACGAGGCCAACTGGTCCGGGATGGCCGAGCTGGAGGCCCTCGGGGCGGCCTGGGCGGCCCACAAGTGCCGCTACTTTCTCGACGGCCTCCGTCATTTCGATCTCGTCACCGACTGCAGCCCCCTGATACCGATTCTAAACGAGCGACGATTGGATCAAATCACGAATGACCGGTTATTAAAACTCAAAACGGCTTTATCACGGTTCTCCTTCACCGCCCGACACCAGAAGGGGGCTAAACACGTGGTTGCTGATGCCTTCTCCCGGGCCGCAATCCACCCCCCGGTCGCCACCGACTTAATCCTGACCCAGGAAGACGAGACGGACCGCGAATACATAATAAACGCGGCCATCAGCGCGATCCCAACCCTCGACTCCCGGGACGCCCATCTCCAAGAAATCCGTGAGGCGGGACAACGCGACCCGACATACCACGCCCTCCTCGCCACCATCACCGAGGGCTGGCCCACGTCAAAACACGACGTCACTAACGACTGGGTCCGCCCCTATTACCAGTTCAGGTGTGACCTGATGGCCCAAGATGGGCTCATACTACATGGTCCTCAACTATACATACCAACTGAGATGTGGGCCAATACACTCAGCCAACTCCATGCCTCGCACCATCGCACCAGGGCCTTAACAAAACTCGGGAACGGGCCAACCGGGCAGTCTGGTGGCCCACCATTGCGAATGATGTGAAACAGGCTGTCGAACGCTGCCAGTCGTGTCAGACAGTCCTCCCATCCCACGCCCCCGAGCCACTGCAACACAACCCAGATGCCACCCAACCGTTCCAGCGCATCCACGTGGACCTCTGCGTAGTTGCCGCTGTGAACTACCTCGTCTGCACAGACGAGTACACGGGTTGGCCCACACTATTTTGCCTCGGCGCGGACACCACATCAGGGGCGATTATTCCCTACCTCCGACGTCTCTTCCTCGCCACCGCCGTTCCAACCATCCTACACCCAGATGGCGGCCCGCAACTCGTGTCGGACGCGGTGCGCCAGTTCCTCCAGCGCTGGGGAGTACGTCTGGAGCCATCCAGCCCCCACCTACCTCGTACAAACGGATGAGCGGAGGTGGCCGTGAAGGCCATGAAGAAAATTATCCGGGGCGCTAACCACGACTCTGACGGCATCACACAGGGCGTCCTCGCATTCCGGAATACACCACGTTACGGCGGCCGGTCCCCAGCGGAACTTCTGTACGGGAGGAATATCCGCAAGGCCCTCCCCGCCCACTTCTCATCGTTCGACCCAAAATGGCGCCACACTTTTCGGGAGCTCGACGAAATCGCCGCCGAAAACTCATCCGAGCTGTGCGCCAATTACGACTGCCATACATGCCCCCTACGCGCGCTCTCCATTGGCCAACCAGCCCTCATTCAGAACCCAGCGACCAAGCGTTGGACAGGCTATGGCACCGTGGTGGAGGTCCTCCCCAACCACGATTATCTCGTGTGCCAAGAAAGCGGTCGTACCGTCCAGCGCAACCGCGTCTTCCTCCGGGTCCGGAATTTTGCAGCGCCCCCCAGCGGCCAACCACCGCAACAACCCACTCCGATGCCACAGCCACCGTTACCAGTACGCACGACGCCGACCTCACCAGCCCTACCGCGACCAACTTGGGCACACATTGCGGGGCACCCAACCACCACCCCGCCAGCCGCAGACCACAGCCAACCAACACCAGAGGGCTCGGTCTCGATGCCAGAAGCACCCTACACCTCCAGGTCTGGGAGGGCAGTCAGGCCCCCATCGCGCTACGCGAATAGTAACTATAGCAAACAATCCAATTAGCCCTACACAATAGGACATTTACTATTAACATTAACTAGTAACATGTTATAAATAGTAATATAATGTACACTCACACAATCAACCCCCCAAGGGGTATGTGTGATATACGCGTAGCGTATATTAGACTCATCCGAATATATAGGCCGGCTACCGGTTTGACGGCAGTCTGGTTAGATTGGACTGGCTGAACCGTTCCATTACTACATAGAGATAGTTTCACCTCGTCGTACCTCCTCCTTTGTCTGAATTTTCACTGGCCAGCTTTCCATCAGTACCAATCAAATCACTATAAGGTTGAAGCATAACAGTGTCACTGGTGCCATGTCAACCGATACGGCTTCTAGCTCCACTTCTATCTAAAGATTGAAAGCAAAAATACAAGCGCGA
This sequence comes from Nemertoderma westbladi, assembly GCA_032718475.1. Lineage (NCBI taxonomy): Eukaryota > Metazoa > Xenacoelomorpha > Nemertodermatida > Nemertodermatidae > Nemertoderma > Nemertoderma westbladi. The sequence goes on along the minus strand of JAUCBJ010006780.1, from coordinate 86,155 downwards.
AATGGCTCTCCTCCTTGACAACTCGTTTCGGTTTGGTAAAATTCGTAGAAAACTGTACATTGTATTTCAATCAATTATAAACAGTTCTTAACATAAATCCCTTAAACTTGTAAGCGGATTCAATTCCCTGCACTACCCAGCGGAAAATGGGGAAAGTGGCTTTTTACCAATTACAGTTGAGAAGGTGACATTACTAATATAATGTCACCTAATAACCAACTTAGGCAATACACATTGCCAGCCACGAACAGAGTAGAGAGGTCATAAACTATCTCAAGGGGACAAAGGGGCTAGCAATTGGGGATAGCGGCAACAGGGAGCGCTGAGATAGAGATTAATTAGGTTAGCCAATGATGGGATGGGAAAACAGGTGATTGAAATGCACCCATTGGCCAGGCCACTTAGAGCAGTAGGAATATTCATTATGTGCTAGTAATATATCCGTTGTGCTTATTGATTGTGATTCAGTTGGTATCTATAGAGTTGTGAGACCGGAACGGTTTAAAACCGTTGTCATTACCGTGCTATTATATTCTGATTGTGCTATTATTATATTCTGACATTACGAACAACTGCCACTAAAAACTCAGATATTCAAACGGCCTTAGGCCTTAATATTCAGACACCAGCCTTTCAGCAGCCAACGGACGCGGCAACGCGTATAGCCCAAACAACACACCGGTCGGGGTTCAGACTGCCAACTCCTGGATCCCGTCACAAAACTAATTAATTTAAGTAGAATGGGATATGGGGAATCTATACCTATGCCAATTTTATATAAATTTAAACAAATATTACCCTAGTCACGAATTAATTCACGATATATAGGATTTTACGTAACAGAAATATTTTATTTGAAAAACATTAATGTGGGATTGAACCCGGTATCTCGAATTCCAAGTTCAACGCTCTACTAATTACGAAAAGTGCCGTAAGCAAAAGCAAAGTGGAAATCGACAACAAACTGATTGAACAGTAGAGGTCTCGCTTAGCGGACCAAAAAATTCTGAATGTTTCAAATTTCATGCAATCTCATTAAGATTTGTAGAAAATTTTGGGGTTCGCCAAGCCACTGAATGTCTAACTAGTCTATATTCCAAGACATGTTGTGTATGCATGTAGGAACCAAGTCTAATACTAATTCAGATTCAGTATTAAATCTTACAACAACAACTACTTGTCGAAATTTTCTCAAAACACTTAGATCTAAAATTGTGGTAAACATGAAGCAATGAGCTGTTGTGACCGAAACTATAGCAAGCAAGCAAACAGTCGGCCGAAGCTGGAGGCGACCCGAAGGCTCCTCTTTCGATAGCTGCTACCCGAGGGTAGGGGTGGGCGCTACTCCTATCCCAAGATTTGCTCCCAGTTATTTAACTGGTACTCATTTTATCGACCCCAGTGGATGAAAGGCTGAGTGGACCCTGGCGGGGCTGAACCTACAACCATTAGATTGCAGGCCCGGCGCTCAACCAACTGAGCTACCCCGCCTTAAACAAAGTGTTATACCTAAGAAATAGGCCTACATATACAAAAAAGTAAATAATATTTCAGGCTAAATGTTTCGTCTAATTATTTCTTCAGGTAATATATTGTTGATGTAAGTGACTACACTTATTTTAGAAAATAATTTTATGTGCCAATTGATTTGTTTTGATCCGTTCGCGATGAAGTTTCCGAATTAAAGATGATAAACAACCGCGACCTCTATACTAACAGCAGAACTGTTGAACAGACCAATACCCGTTAATATCCTTCTGTCAACCTAATGAGCTCTCGCCTAACCAATAAGACACAAAGAATGCTCTACTGTTAAGTAAAGGGGATCAGGAGCGTGATATTACTAAATTGTAAAGGTGGCTAAATACAAAACCGCTACTTACCGTTGGATGGCGCTAATCTGCCGTCCGCTAATATATTTTACTAATTTTACACAACTCCTGCAAAATCGCTTGTTCCTTTCTCTACCGATCGCTCGATAGAGAGCTAACTGTTCGAATCTATGAGCCACGCGGGAATAACCAAAACAATAAACCCGAGTCGGCTCCCTAAGCTTACTTAAGACGAGTACGAGAGGCCTTGCACTCAGAGTATTCTTACGCCTAATTCTATCACTATTAAAACACGCTATTGTCTACGTCTTTCTAATCGCGAATACTGGAGGTTCCCTAACGTAATGTGTGAATGCGAGAATATTTAAAATAATCAAAATGATACAGTAATTGTTTCTACGTGGATAGTACCACTCTGGGTCGAAACTTGCCTGCGGCTGGCTTTAGGCCAGCAAATTACTAGCGTATCGTGCGTACCGAATAGTGCGATCTAGCTGATTGCCCGCTAATGCAAATAACCGCTCAGCGTGAATAGTTTACAGTACTCTAATTATTACCTTAGCTACTCTCCGCTATGCTGCGTACTAATTCTTAATTTTTACTAATCAATTACAGTCACAAATATTTAGCAGCGTACTAATTACTAAGAGTTCCAGAATACGTAATTCTAATTTATTACGCAACAGGTTTCGCTAGTAATAGCCTAAATTGCCGTATTACTTTGACCTAATCAGTAACTAATTATTGTAACTAAGAAATAGAAATCAATCAAAAGAAAAGGGCGCCTACCTAAACATTCATAATCATAGGCACACTTCAATAACACACCAATCAGCGTCAGCAATCACAGTTCGCAATTATGCAGTTAACTACTGTATAGCCCACAATTATGCGATTCACTACTCGTACTCTACACTCAACGTTGTAGTACGCGCAGGCCTCTCCCGAATACATCTAGGATTCCTAACTAACCCGATTCCTGCCCCCCTAATACTAAATAGAGACAAAATCTGGATCATCAGCCCCCTAGTTACTGTATCGGCGAATGGTCTGCGTGTTACAGTGCAAGATACCCGCCCGCAACGGTGACCCTAGCCAGCGTTGCCCGCCTTGAATCCTCCGCTCTCTCCTAGTCGCTCAACCCCCCGATGTGCCCACCGCCCACTGGCACCTTAGCCCTCCATTATGCTAATAGCTACCGTAGCGGCGCATGCAAATCACAAAGTCTGACAGTCTCAGAAATCCCTTAGGATTATTGCGCAGAAAGGAATCACATAGAACCATTAATCAAAAAGTAGAAATCATAGTTCAGTTGTAATTAGCAGTAATCGAAGGAATTAATTGAGAAACACAATCGAGAGTAATCGCACTAGCAAATCATTCCAAGAAATTAATCAAAATTAGCAAATTGCAGAAAATACGCTAAAATATCCGTCAAAATTGAATAGAGACAGCTCAACAAGTACAAAGGTGATAGCAGATCATGTGAGGTGTCATGTGAGGCTCTACCGGCACACCGCCAATTTATAGGTGATCCGGATGGGGTGATGCAATAGGGTGACTCAATCGCTCTCCTATTGGCTCTCCAGTCCGTGCTAGCATTAGACCAACCTGGAAGCAGTTAGTCCAATAAGGAGGCCGGATTGTAGCCCTATCGCTTGCCCAAACCTCAAATTATTACCATATATGGTAATGGTTCACGTCCCTGGCTGCTGAATGGCCAGGACAGCATCCCTATATGCTAGCCCTATCGATGCTAATATCAGCAAGCACAAAATCCAGGGTCCGAATAAACTCGCTACCCTGGAACTATCTACATATATCCTAATACAAAATTACGTAGGTAGGGCTACATACTATACAAAATGGATGGATTCAAATATATGGGTGTTTCGATTTCCCTATCTAAATACCACTGCGTTATTATGCCTTATCTAAAATATCATGCTGCACAATGGACTAATATTACGTACAGTATAACGGACTAATATTGCATACTGCATAACGGACTAATAATGCATACAGTATAACGACTAATAATGTGGATACAGCGCCATATACCGTAACACCGCTCCAAGGGAAATCATACAATGTTTCCCTCCAATTGTAGAAGAGTATAAGGTGATGTATACAAAACAAAATAAATTTCTTCCAACCAATCTAAACACTTGATACTATAAATCCTACTATTTACAAATATTGCTATAGATATTGCATAATGAATTGCATACAAATTAAATTTACAAAAATATTATCTCTCTCATTGTTTAACGATTATTACATACAAATTAAATTTACAAAATATTGTTTCTCGTTCATTCTTACTACATAATGATTACTACATACAAAATCAAATATAAAAATTGGCTAGGGCAAGTGAAAGGAGTAAGCCAAACCCGCAGGTTTGTCTCCCCAATCACTTCCTTCGCCTCTCTCATAATATAAATTCCAAAATAACTCAACTAGTGTATATGAGTCTAGTCGAAGATTTCCAAATGCTACAATATACATCAGAGCGACGATGATGTATATATCTAGAGTCTGTCGCCCTGTGCTATAATGTATTATCGACCCGCTCCTGGGTTCTTTGGGCTCGCTCCTCTCTTTCGCCCTCTTCCCAGATACACCAGTCGTCCTCTAGTCGACTCCGTTGACGGCGTCCGTGAGGCATCACTCCCCGGAACCGGCGACGACGTTCCCTGAGCCCCGACAGACTCCCGGCTTGTGCTTCTTCCTCGGCCTTGTCCCAATTGTCGCGCTCCCGTGGTCGCTTCCGCCAACTCTTCCTTATGCAGTTGCACTCGCGCCTTCTCCGACGCCCCCTGCGCCTTGCGCTGCCGCTTACATCCTTCTGGGCTCCTCCCCGAGGCGCACCCACGAGGCGGACACTTTTCCACCACCCCTGGGGCCAGTCCGACAGATGTTATTATCAGACGGGCCGGGGGATGGCCCGATGCTTCCCGGGTTCAATTTTCAATTCCCCGATCACACCGGCACAGCTCGTCGAACGTGTAGCCAGATGGGCGGCTACTGTCAACTTACTGTGGCCTGACTGTACATTGAGCCAACTCAGAGAGTCAACCGGCAGGTGGACCAGTCGATAGCGATCGAGCACCAAGGTCGCCCTTGGGCCTAACCGACGGCCTTGTCCCATGTGGGCTTGCGCTACCCAACATGGAATTTTGACTCATTTTCACCTGCCTCGCCGGCAGTATTGAAGAAACAATACTGTCTGTAGCTCAAAAGCTACTGAACAAGTAACCACTTACCAGTCACTGTACATGTGTACTCAACAGATGTTCACAATATCAAGTACACAAATTGGACACATACCATGCACACACAGAGGACATAATCGGTAAAGACAAAATCGGGGTCAAAATCGGGAGGGACTAGTTGTATCGACTAGAGAGAACATGAGAGTCGAGAGTACCTTATTTTGCCGTCAGGGCAAAATAACTTTGTGTGCACAAAGTATGCTAGGGCGCAGTAAAATATGGTCCTACTAATACCAGCGGCGACTGAGCCAACTGGCAAGGTTTCCCACACTCACTCGCAGTGGCCATACATACAATCACGTGTACTCACGTACCCACAGCAACAGAAAACTCAAAGGCCCAAACAAATCCCAAAAACCAATCAGCTGAACATGGAGACAATAACATATAGTATCAAAAAAACGGAACAGCTGATAGCCAAAGGAACCCATCCGAGCCCCAAGCAACTGCCACTGATCGCCCACATACAAATCACAGTTCACACCACATGAACCACAAATCACGCCATGCCACCACCCCTACTGTGTACAGGACTGGCAGTACGGCAACATGCCGACTAGACGGTACCACGGCACCATGGCAATTCATGGTTCGCTAGACACGAGGGCCATCAGTATCTCCCTTGCACTTTAAGCACTTGTTTAACGTGCCCCCAGACCCTCGCGAGTCCGCCGCCGCCTGTTAAGGTCACCCCTATAGAGACCTCACCTCTTTAGGTAACCTCTGTGCTTCTATAATAGAGTGGTAGTGGTCGTCCTTGACTTGATGCTTGTCTTGGACCTCTCCTCCTGGTTCTTTCCGCGAGCTTTGAGCTCCAGCGGTCGTCGCTGTGGTCGCTGCGATCCTTTGCTCCTGTATCCTCTCAGCGGTCAATGAACCCACTGGCACATGAGTCAACAAGAATTCGTTGCGGTATTGTATAGCCGCCATCCTCCAATCACCTCGTGCGCGTACCACCTTTCTAGTCTCCGTAAATACACCCTTCGTGATGCGATCGCAAATAGCAACGAAGTTCCATGTGTACTTATTGTCCATGTTCAATTGTCTGAAGTATTCTCGGACTACGATAACTCCAGTGTTCTGTGGAAGGTCTTGAGCAGTTAGGATGAGCTCCTGATATTGTGGTAGCGATTGTAGATATGGCTCGTACGCAACATGCGATGGGTCTACCGCCCAAAACCCATATCCCGCTTTAAATGGTAACCAACGCATCTGCGCTTGAATATGGTAATCGGCCACACCCTCCCACTTATCTAACATCTCCCGAAGTAGGTTAGCGCTATGGTTTTGAAAGGAATCATCTCGCAGCTGACATCTCACGCTACGATGTCCCTTTACCCCACAATATCCACATTGAGAAATGAAGACGGTGCACGTGTGAAACGAATGGTCGGTCTCATTACACCAACGACAGACCTTATGCGCCGCCTCTACTACCGCGTCGCACGACTTTAGATTGTGCCTTGTGCTGCCGCACAATTTGCACCTACGCGCTTGTGGAAACCAGGCCCTCTCGTATATGAGGTCTCCAATCGGTTTTGCACTTCCTTCCTTCCCAATGTCTAATACGATGTCGTCCTCTCCGGTCAACGGTTGTCGATCCGGAACAAAGTAAACATCCTCGCCCTTGTCCTCTATCTCCAATATTTCCTCCCGCGTTCGTTTCGGATATGTCTTCTCCACCGGAAGATCTACTCCGAACACCTCTACTAACGTCTCCGGCCAGCCCTCCTTAACAGGTCTATCAGCCTCCGAGTGGAAGGGAGTACCAAACCCGCGGGTTTGATTCCCGAACCACTTCTCCAAAGCTTCTGGCGTCGGATATTCCATCGACGGTCGGTCTCCCAAATCTCCGATGTTCTGTCGATATACTCCTTCGAATATCGCTAATCCTCTCCTAACCATCGACGTATTCTCTAACGATTGGTTGAAGAACGGGGTTAAGAAACGCTTCATCACGTCGGATTGGATTCCCCCTTTCGAGCGAACGTATTGATCTCCTCCGAATACCAATGGATGACGCTTCAAAACTCGCGCAACGATATCCGCTAATAAACAAGTCACCGTGTTCGACTCAAGCACCAAATAATATTGTAGCGACGCACGGGGTGGTGCGCAAATGTTCCAATACACTAACGCTTGCCGCTTGAAGTGGGATTTGAACTCCGCTCCCGGTGGCGTGTTGTATTCGCCATACGCCTCCTCGTACTTCTTCTGCGTCTTTAACTTAAAGTCCCAATTATACAACAAGTGTGCTATAAAGCCCATACCAGTCTTGGCAGAGTTGGGATACTCCCTATAAATTCCAATATCCTGTGCCCATAGCAACAATAGCTTGGTGTCGACAAACGGTCTCGGCAATCTATCTTCCAGATCAGTCATGGCGTTGAAGTCACTCTCCAAATCGCTCTGGACTCCCGATCCCACCTTGACGTAATCTTGGTTGAGAATAGCCTCTCTAACTTTCTTGGGTAACATCCTGGCGTCGATACGCTCCGCTCCGTGCATACCTCCTCGCCTGCATACCTCCAAAATCTGTTCCCTAGGATCCTTCCCCTTCCGATATTGTGTCGTTATGATGGGCTCCGGTCTCTCTTGATCCGCCCTCACACGCATAAACACATGAGTCACACCATCGGCCGCACGAATTTGAATACACTTGCTGGTCAAACATTCCTGATGGGACCCTCCTTCATTGTCGTAGAACATCACCCTCCAATCCTGCAGTGATTCCTCCGTTTTCCTCCACTGACGCTGAATCTCGTCTGATGGGGTCCACATGCGCTCGATAGCCTTGTGGTCATCATATCGGGTATAAGAACCCTTCCTCCTCAGCCACGTCTGGTCTACCTCCTCGTCATCTGGGAATGTAGCCACCGCGACCCATACCTTGATGTACTTATCCAACCATCCGAATAGCTTACTCTCCTTCCCCGGAGCTCCAATCTTATCCAACGTGTCGTAATCTGTGATCTGCATTGGGACATCACGCAAGAACTTCGCGCATAAAACTTCCCGTAGACAGTCAACGTTCCAATGGTCCGCCATCCTTACCATCGGCAAGAATCGTATCGCTTCTCGCGACTCCGGATGATCTACTAATATCGCAGGTTCGGTGCCGTCGGAATAATACACCGGTCCGGGTTGAGATACGACCTGTGGAACAAATCCGGTCACTCTCCTCGTCTCCTCTTGATGTCTATCCGCGGTCTTATTATACTCCGCTATCCTGTTCTCAAATAACTCTTTCGCCTTCGCCGCTCGCTCCTCCTGCCGCAACGCGTCTATGTCGTCCTGATGCTCAGGCGTGAGGCTTCTCACTCGGTGAGGTGAAGTAAACGCAGTCCAGGGACTCGAGAGCTCCAAACCCGCGGGTTTGGTACCCGAGTCCCGCGCCGCTTCGCGCCGCGCCTCTAGATCCTTGTAGGCTCGGTACAGCGAAATGGCCGCTGCCGTCTCTATCAAACTGGGTGTCGAACAGGGTTTAATCTCCGTATACGGATCTAATGTCGTAACGGTCGGCGTAATGGGTCTCGGAGGTCGCTTTCCGCTGAAGTCGATACTGATCATCGGGTTGCTCATCGGGTAACCTCCCTCGTTGTATCTAAGGAATTGGTGAGCTGGACATCGCGTTAATATCGGTTCTGGATGTTGCTCATCTAATCGGTCGGGAATCGCCACGTCCTGCTTATTCATGCATTCACCACACTTGTAGAACAGCTTGTACACGCTGAAGACTTTCGGCGTCTCCTGATCCTCACCTCGAGTCCTCCGGTACAGATGCATTCCGTCGAACTGATCTCGGACTGCAGGTAGAGGCTCCTCGTGTCGTAAATACATATTCATATGGTATAGTCGTGCGATTTCCTCGTCCGGATCTGCGCTAATGTCACATTCGTCCAAAGCGAAGTCGTAGGGATACCGCGTGCGATACTCTCTCCGCAAAACTTCCATCCGGTCCCCCAACGCTCTCATTCTTTCCCTCCGTAATTCTTTATCATAACTCGGCTTGTATTTCCCGTTTAGCTCCATCACGGACCGCCCATGGTAGTAAACGTTAGAGTCTTTACATCCTGGTCGCGCGAATGGTAGCTCCGCCTCCTCTCTGGCAGTAAATCCTCTGCGCGGTTGCGCTCTAATATCCCTCTCCATTATGCCTCGCGTATATACATATATATATATATATCCCAATAAGTGCCGTTACGTAACCAATTACACTGTGGGTAAATCAGTTAGATGTCGCCGAAGGACAGACCTCCCGAACCCCCCCCCCCGCCTTCCAGCAGTTCAGGTTCGACTCTCTAGATCCCGTCTCTTCCTAACTAACTATCCTCTAACCTATTCCCATGCATAGCGCAAAAACTTTGGTGATAAACTGGCCGTGACCAACTCACTTTTTGATGCCCAAACTACTCCCATTACTCGTACTAAACTACAGTAGTTAGAAAGGACTATAGCCACAATACTCGACTATACCAAACCCACAGGTTTGATAATCGAACATCACACATCCTGCAAACTACTGAGTGGGGTCCATGTACGCCTCTAGTGCTACTAACCTTTAGCACCTTAGTTGCACTGTTGGCACCAATCTGTGGAAGTTGCTAAACTCAATTTACACTCCTACGTAATATAGCCGTCACCATGGTTTCTAAATGCTATTTTCCAGGCTTCACGACTTTTCAAATTACTGTTTATCTATAGACGAATTCAAAATGCGTCTATACACAGCGTCTGGAATTGTCTTGGGTTCACTTCTAATTTTTTAAAATTTTAATTTTTTCCAAAAATTTTGAGAATAAAATTTTGTTTTGATACCCACTAGACAAAACTCAACGCAAATCACCACAACCCCGCTCCTATGCATTTCCTTGTATTTGCATACGAGGAATGCATACGAAGTGAGTTGCGCCCAACACTAATTCAGTTTAGAGGCAGGAGACAAATTATAATCTCCCGTCTCGATACGTGTCTCCTCTAATAACACAATATCTTGGACCGGTCGGTCCAAGGTGTGTAAACCATTAGTTTTACACTTTTTTGGGTGCGGACACTTGCACCTAATTTTCACAGTGACTGTGCGCACTATGTTTTGCACTTCTGGGTGTGTGTGCAAGATCACTCCAGTCTCCCAATACTTTCTCTTGACAATCGGCTCGGTTATCAGTACGTAATCTCCCCTTTGGAGACTCCGAACCGTTTTGTACCACTTTGTTCTGGTGGATATGGTGGGAAGATAGTATTCCCGCCAATATTCCCAGAATGTGTACGCGACTAATTGAGTCATTTTCCAGCTCTTACGACTATATAGGTCGGCACTAACGGGTTCTGATGCCGGCACAAGAAATGCTGGACTCTGCATTAGCAAATGATTCGGCGTTAATGCAACACCGTCTGGCAACATAGCTATCGGCCTCGAGTTTAGGGTATGCTCGATTTCAATGAAAGCTGTGACCAGTTCGTCGTCGGTAAGTTGTTTGTTTACAGGCAACGTCTTGGCAATGGCCTGCTTTACAGAGCGAACTAAACTCTCCCAACTTCCTCCTCTCCAAGGACTTTCTGGAGTATTGAATCTCCACTCTACTCTTTGCGGCAAAAGTGCTGCAGAAATTTCTTTATTCTGTGCCGCTTTATGAGCCGCGTTCAACTCGCTATTCCCTCCGACAAAGTTTGTACCCTTATCAGAGTAGAACGCCTTTACTAGTCCTCTCCTGGCCATAAATCTCTTTAAGGCCAGGAGCAGAGATTTGGTCGACATGTCTGCCACACGCTCAATGTGTATGGCTCTACTAGCCATGCATATCAGTAGCAGACCCCATCGCTTGTGGGTCAGCCGTCCACTCTTTGCTTCAATCGGACCAAAACAATCCACCCCTGTGTTCGTAAAGGGTGGGTCATATGCCTGCACTCTCGCTTCCGGGAGTTCAGCCATCTCCTGTTCCAATACTCTGGCGTTCACCCTCTTGCAAACCAGACAGGCGTCATACATAGTGCCGACTGCCCTGCTTGGCTGCAATAGAATGAATCGCTGTCTCGCTGCCGACAGACAGTGTAACTTTCCCGCGTGATGCAACCTCTTGTGTATATCCCATAGAATCGCTCTTTGCAATTCTATTGGGTGACTAGGGATTATCACTGGGAACCGAAACTGTGAGTTTATGTCGACAGTCTGGATTCTCGATCTATGACAAATTAAACCCTTATGGATTAATGGACTCCATTTTCTAAGGGGTTTATAGAGAACTGGTCGTTGAGCCGATAATAGATGGAATTCCTTTGGGAAGGCACACACTTGATAATGTTTCAAATGCTTTAATTCCGCTTGATCAATCTCATCCTTTGTCAGAGGTTGTTTCAATTTCCGAATTCGCTCACTATTGGTGCTCAATGGTTCTCTCAAATGTTTCGAATGTTTTAAACAAAGGTACAAAATGTATCGGCTTAACCACGCAGTTCTTTTACAAATTGTCAGCCAAGAGGCAGACGAATTTAGTAATTTGTCATAAATACTGCATGACTCTAATGCCAGCGACGGTTGTCCGCTAATTAATGGAAGTTTCGAATCCAAACCCGCAGGTTTGGAAACCAAAGACTCCATTGTGTCGGTCATTTTCTGTCCGTCACTTACCAATTGTGACTCCGGTTTAGTCTGTAAGGGTGGTTTTACGTCGTAACTTACCCTTCCGGACCTAGTAGTCACGTAAGTCTGTTGGTCTGACAGGTCTCCGGGCCGCTCCAATGACTCTTCAGGCCGCTCCAATGACTCTTCAGGCCGCTCCAATGACTTGAGTTTGGCTTTAGACTTCGACTTAGAGACTTTCTCCACCTTGACTTCTGCATCTTCAGGCATCGGATTGGTCACAATCTTTAGTCGCTCTGGCCAATGTTCCTGGGTCCTCGTTAGAAAATCAGGTCCATGCAACCAAAACTCCTGCGACTCTTCCTGACAGAATTCCGCCGGCATTGCACCTCTCGAAGTTATGTCGGCCGGGTTCAACACTCCCGGACAATGTCTCCATTGTTCCTTCGTCGAAAAGTCGACGATCTGAGCGCGTCTATTGGCCACAAATGTCTTTAGTGCAATATTGTCGGCCGCAATGTATACTAACACCAAGGATGCGTCCGTCCAATAGAATAAGGTCAATGTCGTGTCTAACTCCTCAATTATCTGCTTACTTACCTCGACCGAAACTACAGCCGCCTGTAACTCTGCACGAGGGACAGTCATGTATTTTACCGGCATTGTCTTTGATCTAGAAGTTACAAAGGCCGTCTCAAACTTGTCCTGACTTACCTCTCGGCGAAGGTAGGCTACCATACCAAAGCCGGTGTCACTTGCGTCACTGAACAAATGCAGTTCGAGATCAGCTGGAAATACCAGCTGATTCGGAAAGTAGGAACGGGGTACGTCTATGTTTTTCAATAGATGTAACTCGGCTTCCCACTCCCTCCACTGCTTTGCATGTATAGGAGATATCGGTTCGTCCCACTCTAAGTCGGACAACCAAATTTTCCTCATGCACGCTCGTGCCTGTAATATAACCGGACTGATAAAATTCATCGGGTCAAATAGTCTACTTAATGTCGATAAGCAAATCCTATTTGTCAAAACTTTGTCTGGGCTACTGGGCTCAAATCTAACTCTTACCTGGAACTTATCTGAGTTCGGGTTCCAAGCGAGTCCCAGTACTCGCGCCATGGGGATTGGTTCTACCCCCAATTCTATGTCTCCGCTCCCGCGATCTTTCACCGGGAACGATTCTAATAGGGCCTCCGAGTTCGTAGTGAACTTGGTTAGAGGAAATCCCCCTGTAGCCAAGCACTCTTGCAGGCCGTGAGCCACTTCTATGGCTTGTTCCGCTGTGTCCTTGGACACCAATCCGTCGTCCATGTAGAAGTTTCTCAAGATGGACTCGATTACTTCTACTGGGTACTTACCAATTTGGGCTGTTGCCGTTTTCTTTAAAACGAACAGCGTGCCATTCGGACTATCGCGGGCGCCAAATATCCTTACGTACATTTGGTATGTAACCACTGGGCCGGATAAGTCTTCATTCTCGTGCCAGAGAAAGCGAAGGCTATCCTGGTCTGCCTTACAGGCTCTTACCTGGTGGAACATCGCCTCGATGTCACAAGTAAATGCGAATCGCCGCTGTCTAAAACGCAACAGTATTCCAATCAAATAGTTGTTCAGGTTGGGACCATCCATCAACTCTGAATTCAGGGACATACCTCTATAGACTGCTGCGCAGTCGTTGACTACTCGGACTTTGTCTGGCTTGTCAGGGTGAGTCACATAGTGGTGTGGAGGGTAATAAGTCTGGTCTGTCACTAAGTCAGGGTCCTCTACCTTCCCAGCAAATCCCTTGGCGAAATAGTTGTTGATCTGGGCGCAATACTTCTCCCTAATGTCCGGATTCTTCAACAACCGAGCCCTTACTCCGTTTAATCTTTTCAAGGCTAAGTTGTAGTTGTTCTCCAACTTAGGTGGTTGTCGACGCCACAACATTCCAACTTCAAAATGTCCAGTCGGTAGCAGACGTATGGTATCTTCCATCATCTCCAGCGACCGTTTCTCATCAGTAGACATGGCTAGGTCATATCCACCGGGTTCCATTGCGTCCCTATCCAGCCATTCGACGGTTCTGGCTCCTGTCTCGAGGTCCTGGCGTATCAATTCCTTCTGTAATTCCTCCTCACTGTATTGGAAAATGTCTAGGTCTCGATATTTAGCCACTTGACCCTCCACTATGTCTGTATAAGTCAAAACATTAGTCAAATAGGTAGCGTGGGCCGCTGAACCAGACCCACGGGTCTGATAACAGTAGTCCTCGGGTTCACTATCTGTCTGGTCGTTATGAAGTGGTTCCGACAACCTAACATTATCGGGAATCAACTCCTCGTCCGACTCGCTAAAGTCACTATAGTGGTCAATACAGGTTCTCCTAAACTCGTCTATGTCTGGTGGTTCTACTAACGGTGGTTGAATTATAGGCTGTAATTCGTCGTATCTGTTTATTGGCTTGTCGCCACCTGTAAACTCATAAGACATGGGTACTCGTGTATACCAACCTAGTATGGTCCTATGGGCATGTGGTCCATTGACATGCGGCTCAGCTGGTCTCGTTTCCCATATTTGGTGTGCGATCAGCTGTTCTGCACCAATCAACATAGAAACATTCCTATAACCTACCTGGTGTCTGGGTATCCTGAGCTTGTCAAAATACTCCTGTGCTATGGGACTCATCGGCGGCACCTTACCTAACTGCCTGCCGAATCCCTTCATAGCTAGACACTTAAATCCGTCCAATGGCAAAGCTTTCCGTTCTTGTCGAGTGTGTTGGTCTCTCGGAAGTAGGGAGTCTAGTTCCACCGAAATTCTGTGTCCCTTGAGGTCTCCTACCCCGTGCATAGACTTCAACTCTATTTGGATCTCCTCGGCGTCCTGGAAGCTAGAAACGGCTCTCGCCACTTCCTCGTCGATATATGATAATGTGGACGCAGTGTCCAACATCACATATATTCGCTTCGATCCCTTATCGCCAGTGAGTTTCACCGGAATTACGCTGAATATTTCCGACGTGGCCGATGATAAATACGTCCGCGCGCTGGTCGATGAACTATCCGCGGTGAAACCTTGGCAGGTCACTTCTCTCGCGCTCGACTCGCCATCCTCGTCCGACGAACCTGGTTGGTAACCATCGTCCTGAATGCCGGTGTACGTATTCCTCCTTATCAATACGGGTTCTTTGCTCCCCTTCCTGTGAGGATTTCGCTGTAAGTAACGGTCCGTTGGGGTGTGGAAATCCGCATGTAGCAACTTGTGATGTAGTCTGCCGCATTCCATGCATCCGTCCTTGCTGTTCGGGCACTGCCGCCGTACATGTCCTGGCGCAAGACATGCCCAACAGGTGGCCAACGTCCGCACTTGAACTCTTCTCTGTTCCGAATTTAATTCTTTGAACCGTCTGCAACTATCTAACTTATGGTCGTCAGATCTTACCTCCTTTAGTAAACAGTATTGGCAACCTACAAATCCATCCGGCAACTCCTGTTGCTTTAACCTAGGTCTATCTAACCGCTCACCTGACCATACTCGCGAGTCTGATCTAAAGGCTGGGGTACTCGAATTATATCTGTCTACTGAGTTAAATGTCACAGTGGTCCTGTCATCTTACCATAGACTTACCGATAACAGGTTTAGACTCCCTCATGTTCTCCTCTGAGAAGTTTGATTTCATCTCTGCTACTGCGTCTGTGGCTATCATGTCATGAATATGCTGAAGTGTCAATACCTTACCTTGGCCCTCCAACTTATTCTCTAATTTGCGCCATTTCTGTCGATAACGCATGTTTAAACGTCTTATTACGCTCTTTAAAACTTCGGCGTGATCACCATGATGAGGTAGATTCACCGTCCTCAAGATGTCCAATGCGTTCGAAATAGCGTTCGCTAAGTTCAACAGCTCTAACGGAGTTGTAATCCTTCCGCCCTTACCCAAGTCTTCTACTATCGACTGCGCCATCTTCGTTTTATTCCCGTAGATGTCGCTAAGCGTCTTCATCGCTAATTCGAATGCCCGTTCATTGCCGACGAAGTTATCAGCAATGGCTCTAGGTTCTCGATGGAGCATCTGAAGCAAATAGTTGAACTTCTCGTTGGGAGTAAAGGTGCTGTTGGTTAGCTGCTCGTCGACATAGGTTTTAAACGTCCTCCAGTGCTTGTGGTTGCCCATAAACTTCTGGGGTTGTTGCGTCGGCAGTCCTTGCCTAGCAGCAAACTTACCTATGTCTCTAAGGGTTGCGTCGTTCCGGGTTAACAAATGGTTTAGTTCCGCAGGGTTGTTAAGTCTGGTCCTTTCCCGGTGGTTCCAACTTACCTGCTCCGCGTCGGTCCTTCTTTCCTTATAGTTTCGGGACTTCTGACGTCTCATTTCTTCCTCTTCATCGCTTGACTCGGTGTCAGTCCTTAGCGCTCGCGATGGTTTGCGCGCCGAGGCCCTGACCCAAGCTTCCTCAATAAATCTTTCCGCCGAATTTTCGAAATTGGGATTATGGCGTCAGGGATCAGGCGTCCTTACCTGAGGTCTATGTGGTATAGTCTCCTCCGATATACGTACTCGTTGACTAGGCTGGACTTTATCTAATTCAGGCCTGCTGGGATTTGAATTACTTCTTACCTGGGCTGCTTCCTTTAACCGTAGGTTGCTAAGCATGTCCGTTATAGGTTGGATGTGCGGCGATATAGCTTGCGCTAAACTAGCACTTAACTCATCTCTCGTAATAAATTCCTGGCTAGGGTTCTGTTGTATAGTCGGCTCTATCTGAGTAATCCGCTGTCTCTCATATGATCCCTCTTCCGGTTTAACCCAGAAGTTCTCCGTCGAACAGGGTCGGCGCTCCGTCCGTGTATTCCAAACCCGCGGGTTCGGTTCGCCAAGTACTCGTCCTGTCGGAGTTTCTCTAAACTCTCCGTTGTCGCGTTCGGTATATAGTGGTGCGGTGTTCCGATGACGTAGATCCTGGGCGATGGGTGAAGCACTAATACCAACTGGCGTGCGATATGTAGAGAACGGTTTAGCGATCCGTGTACTCGTAATAGCTGGACCGGGTATAGGAATTCTGGTCGTCGTCGACTCGCGTATAGTCGGAGTTCTCGCTTCCTGTTTGGCCTTCTGCAGTGCGAACAGTTCTCGCAACTCAGTCCCTACACTCGCCCCACATTCTTTGATCATTCGCATCCCCTTCTCGGCGATTTCATTCGCCTTCCTAGTCCGTTCTTCGCTCTCTAAACTTAATCTCGCACTTTCCAACTGCGCCAGTTTACGTTCTTCTTCTTCCCTCGCTCGTCTCGCTGCGCCCTCTTCTTCCACACGCGCCCTTTCTTCATACAACGCTTGTCGCTCTTTCTCGATCTCGAGTTCGCGTTCCTTGCGTTCGCGTTCAAGTTCGAGTTCGCGTTTCTTCTGTTCGCGTTCGAGCTGGAGTTCGCGTTCTTTGCGTTCGCGTTCGAGCTGGAGTTCGCGTTCTTTCTGCTCGCGTTCAAGTTCGAGTTCGCGTTCCTTGCGTTCGCGTTCAAGTTGAAGTTCACGTTCCTTCTGCTCGCGTTCCGCTCGCTCACGCTTACCTTTCTCTTCCAATTCGCGCAACTTCGCGTCTAACTTACGTGTTCGCTCCCGTTCCCGCTCGGCTTCCTTCCGTGCTTCCGATGCACGCAAAACTTCCGCCTGCTGTTCGTCCAGTCGGCGTCTTCTCTCCTCCGCCGAGTTGTGCGAAACAAGGGATCTAGCACATATTACCTTACCTCGCGCGTGACTAACCTGGGAATCGCCGCTGTCTCTAGATGCGTCGTCGGGTGGAGTCAACGTCCTCTGTTGGATGTTCTCCGTCGTCGGTAGCACCTGGCGTGGTACCACCACTCCATTCTGCATCAGCCAGCTAGTAACTTCCCTTTGATAACTGCGCTCCTCCTTGTCTTGGATCTCTTCTCGCTCCACTAACTCTCTCAACTCTGCATCACTCACTTGAGTCGCCTGCGCTTGTGATGCCCATAGCAGCCAGTTCTCCGTCCTAACTCGTCGGAATCGCTCCGATAACTCGCGGTGCTCCAACAAGGCTGCTAAAACCCTGTCGTAAATCCTCGTCGCCATGTCGCTCGACTGAGACTCTACTGCCTTCTTCGCTAGGACTGCAAGCTCCTCCGTCTGCTTGAATAACGCTGAGTTATATCCTCTTCTAATCTCTACTAACTCTACCCTCCCGATGTTCGCTGAGTCAGCTAACATCTTCCTTACCTTGTCCACCGTCCGAGTTATATGTCCGGCATGCGCGCGAAGTTTCTTCTTTATCGCAATGTCTAGTTCTCTCTCGCTTACCTGACTCACACTCGGTGGACTTGAAGGATTATTTCGGGAACTACGGGTACTCCTTACAGCCGTTGGGACCACGGCACTTACCATACCCACAGGTCTGGAAACCGGGCTCCGGGCTCTCGCTTCTGCTACACTACCCTCCCTATCACTCACCTCTGTCCGGGCTGCCGTACAGTCCTTCCTATCAGTAGCGGTAAGGGATCCTAATACTATTACTTGAGGTTGTTGTTCTTCCTCACTAGTCACTGTCTCATCCTCCTGTTCACTTACGTCAGCGTCGCTCGCTGCGTCGTCATAGTCGGCATTGTCATCAACAGTAATGTTTACGCTATCGTCAGTCGGCGGTCCAGCCGCCGTTTCATAGCTGTCCTCTAGTGCCTCTTTGTCTGAGACACTCATAGTCTAAATAATGTTTGCCTTCCGGCAAAATATCTCGCAAAGGTTCGAGATATAATTATAATTTAACCGAAATACGGTTAAATTATTTGTCTAATATCAGTTGGTCCAAAATGTCAAAATAAATTCGCAATGCAATATTGTGAATTTAATGGGGTATATAGTTATAGCAAATACTAACACAATATTTAAACAAAAATATTATTATATAGCTACTATATAGCATTAAATACCGGTATAGCACAAAATAACTTTGAATCTAATACAAAATATTCAAAATATACTTGCCGCCCGAATATTTCTAATTTTATATATATATAGCTCTAATTAACGTAATTTTAATTTCAAATATTATATGTATCCACTAGCGCGTGGCTACATCTTCGGGTTGCGACTCTCTCTAACTCTCTCTCTAACTTGAGCGATTCAAAAAACCTAAACCTAAATATCCTAACTAATAAATTGAGTTCAGCTTCGCAGTTAAACAACCGATAATTTTTTACTGCTTCCACAAACAAAATGGTGCCAACAGAACAACTAACCTTGTTTGCTGTGAGATTCCACGTCCGCGTCCAAAGATTCAGGCCCTTCGCTGATTGCAAACTGAACCCGCAGACCCACACGAACCCCAAACTCAGAAGTTCCGTCTTGCCATGTATCTCCAGATGGTATAAAATAACTAAGCGGTTACCTAACATACCGGTACAAAACTCTAGAATTTTACAAAATAATTTTGACCGAAACTGAATTCTCGCAAACCTAGCTAATAATTTTCAAAAAACTTACTAATTACAATTTGCCCTAAGGCCTAAGGAACTGCTGTATTCGCAATTAGCAAAACGCACTACCGTACATTCACTGTATGCAGTACAGTAAGTAAAACAGTACACCAACCTAACAGCCTAATGATACTATGTGTGGTACGGCAAAACAAATGTCCCTTCTACCGTACGCAGTAACAGCAATCAGCCTAATGTACTACTGTACTATTGTACGCAGCCAGTGAATACAGTAATCTAAACTAACAGCCTAAAAGAATATACTTAATGTTCTACCGTACGCTAGCCTATAGCCTACAGCAGACGATCACGTGCTCCAACTTATTACTTAATACTGTGATACTACTAATCAGCCTAAGAATACACTATTGACTGCTGCAAGCAACAGCCAATAATGCGCGTATTACTGATAAACAACCGCGACCTCTATACTAACAGCAGAACTGTTGAACAGACCAATACCCGTTAATATCCTTCTGTCAACCTAATGAGCTCTCGCCTAACCAATAAGACACAAAGAATGCTCTACTGTTAAGTAAAGGGGATCAGGAGCGTGATATTACTAAATTGTAAAGGTGGCTAAATACAAAACCGCTACTTACCGTTGGATGGCGCTAATCTGCCGTCCGCTAATATATTTTACTAATTTTACACAACTCCTGCAAAATCGCTTGTTCCTTTCTCTACCGATCGCTCGATAGAGAGCTAACTGTTCGAATCTATGAGCCACGCGGGAATAACCAAAACAATAAACCCGAGTCGGCTCCCTAAGCTTACTTAAGACGAGTACGAGAGGCCTTGCACTCAGAGTATTCTTACGCCTAATTCTATCACTATTAAAACACGCTATTGTCTACGTCTTTCTAATCGCGAATACTGGAGGTTCCCTAACGTAATGTGTGAATGCGAGAATATTTAAAATAATCAAAATGATACAGTAATTGTTTCTACGTGGATAGTACCACTCTGGGTCGAAACTTGCCTGCGGCTGGCTTTAGGCCAGCAAATTACTAGCGTATCGTGCGTACCGAATAGTGCGATCTAGCTGATTGCCCGCTAATGCAAATAACCGCTCAGCGTGAATAGTTTACAGTACTCTAATTATTACCTTAGCTACTCTCCGCTATGCTGCGTACTAATTCTTAATTTTTACTAATCAATTACAGTCACAAATATTTAACAGCGTACTAATTACTAAGAGTTCCAGAATACGTAATTCTAATTTATTACGCAACAGGTTTCGCTAGTAATAGCCTAAATTGCCGTATTACTTTGACCTAATCAGTAACTAATTATTGTAACTAAGAAATAGAAATCAATCAAAAGAAAAGGGCGCCTACCTAAACATTCATAATCATAGGCACACTTCAATAACACACCAATCAGCGTCAGCAATCACAGTTCGCAATTATGCAGTTAACTACTGTATAGCCCACAATTATGCGATTCACTACTCGTACTCTACACTCAACGTTGTAGTACGCGCAGGCCTCTCCCGAATACATCTAGGATTCCTAACTAACCCGATTCCTGCCCCCCTAATACTAAATAGAGACAAAATCTGGATCATCAGCCCCCTAGTTACTGTATCGGCGAATGGTCTGCGTGTTACAGTGCAAGATACCCGCCCGCAACGGTGACCCTAGCCAGCGTTGCCCGCCTTGAATCCTCCGCTCTCTCCTAGTCGCTCAACCTCCCGATGTGCCCACCGCCCACTGGCACCTTAGCCCTCCATTATGCTAATAGCTACCGTAGCGGCGCATGCAAATCACAAAGTCTGACAGTCTCAGAAATCCCTTAGGATTATTGCGCAGAAAGGAATCACATAGAACCATTAATCAAAAAGTAGAAATCATAGTTCAGTTGTAATTAGCAGTAATTGAAGGAATTAATTGAGAAACACAATCGAGAGTAATCGCACTAGCAAATCATTCCAAGAAATTAATCAAAATTAGCAAATTGCAGAAAATACGCTAAAATATCCGTCAAAATTGAATAGAGACAGCTCAACAAGTACAAAGGTGATAGCAGATCATGTGAGGTGTCATGTGAGGCTCTACCGGCACACCGCCAATTTATAGGTGATCCGGATGGGGTGATGCAATAGGGTGACTCAATCGCTCTCCTATTGGCTCTCCAGTCCGTGCTAGCATTAGACCAACCTGGAAGCAGTTAGTCCAATAAGGAGGCCGGATTGTAGCCCTATCGCTTGCCCAAACCTCAAATTATTACCATATATGGTAATGGTTCACGTCCCTGGCTGCTGAATGGCCAGGACAGCGTCCCTATATGCTAGCCCTATCGATGCTAATATCAGCAAGCACAAAATCCAGGGTCCGAATAAACTCGCTACCCTGGAACTATCTACATATATCCTAATACAAAATTACGTAGGTAGGGCTACATACTATACAAAATGGATGGATTCAAATATATGGGTGTTTCGATTTCCCTATCTAAATACCACTGCGTTATTATGCCTTATCTAAAATACCATGCTGCACAATGGACTAATATTACGTACAGTATAACGGACTAATATTGCATACTGCATAACGGACTAATAATGCATACAGTATAACGACTAATAATGTGGATACAGCGCCATATACCGTAACAAAAGATTTATCTTTAAATATCAGTTCGAGGAAAATATTCCTATAGACATGTGATTTAGTTGTATCCGTTGTACTAAGGTAGCACCAAGCATTACTGTGATGTGCATAGGCTGTATTCATAGGCGTTTAGCTGTATTGTGTTGCCCTGTCTTACACGTCACTTCTAGAAAAACCGAGTACTGCTGGTACATACATGTATGTGCCACAGTGGTCTACTTTTACTTTCGGTGAACGAAGAATGACCACATCCCACATCATTCTGTATACTTCATCTTGAAAGGAATTTTAACAATTCAATTTCACATTACATTAAAAACGGTACCAAAAACGTTTTACCTACATTTACCTATCGAAGTATAAATGACCTCACGCGCTTACGATCACTGAAACTCGCGCTCGGCAACTTTATACATTAAAACGGCAAATTAAATGTAAAGTTTTTTTATTTTATTTACTAAATTGTTACTTCGCAATAATTTCGAACTGTTCAAGGTATGAATATGAATTGGTATCACGATGGTGTATTATATTATTTGGCCTAAAAAAGTTAATCCATTGTGCATTAAATATATTAGTCGTGAATGAATGAACACATGTGTGATAATAATAGGCATTAACACTCTGTGCGGCAATTTAAACACCACAAAAGAATCCATATTGATAGGCCATGAATGATAGATGGTGTTTACATCTAATCCAGTGTTTCTTTAATCGATTTCAATTCGGACAGAACACCTTCGCTTCCCCATAGAACAACACTCCGTAAGTTTGTAGGAGGTTTGTAATGAATTCAAATCTATGTAGAGGCTATTATTACTGTAGGTTGTTTTACCACGGACGTTTAATGAAATAAATTATTGGATTGTATTGGAATTTTATATATAAAGATTTTTATTTTTTTTTAAATTTATCTTTATTAAGTGTTTTATAGCGCTTATTTCTGTCTTATAACCTGTATAGATACTTATTCGTTTATTGTTTTGGTTAGATTCAGCCATTCTGTAACCTGTGTTTTTCACTACTACTATATTGTATACTTCACATCACATGGGCGTTGGATGGCCCTCTTGGTAATTACAACAGATTGTTAACAAGAACTAGCCTGCATACTCTTTATAAGCATGGTATTATGGACCGGATGAAATACACTCTGGACACTGACTTGCTCACTTGAGGCAATTTTATTCATGTATAAGGAGTAGACAGGCACACACACTGGGGCTATCTGATAACATATATTCTCATACACTGCAATTGATTGTGAACCGAGACTGCTAATTAACCCCCTAAAAGCTTACTGCGTTAAATATGAATATAAATTCGAAGTTCGATAGTTCGAAGTTATGCGGTATTAATCTTGCAGCATCTCCCTCCATATCATTACCAAATATACAATAATTGCCTATCAAATATAATAATTTAACAGTTACAACAGTAAATCAGTGCAATAGAGTGTTTAATGGTGTTTCAGTACTTTGAGTGTACCCCAGCACTGCGTTACAGTGTGCAACAAACGGCAGCACACTGTACCACGGTAATTTACTATAATTCTCCGGATTCTAAGCCAGATGTTAAAAGGCAAACACGTCTTCTAGCTAACTGTTAAAGAAGAATACTGAACAAAGGCATGTCGCACTGCAGTATAAAACTAAAATGGCGTCCAGCAATCAAATGCAAGGAATACTTAGAACCAGTAACCAACCATGGATCTACATGGTAACTTCCAATCATACAGTACCTTAGGATACTGCATTGTTTACTAGACAGCTAGAGCTGGAAAATGAAAAACAGCTTTTATTGACTGTTTGGACTTAACAAATTTAGTAAGCCTTTAAGTAAATTCCAAAATCGAACACGTCAAGGCAGATTAAAAGGGGTGAACACATACTGTCCCCCTTTCTTTGATTGATTGGTGGTATGGGTAAATTTCTCAAAACCTGATTTTGTGATACTGTCGCTCAATTTTAATCTGTATCTGATAACTGAGCCTCGTCCTGCGCGATGGCCCCACGAACGTGTTTCAATTTATTATAATATTATGTTGTTCTTTTTCTTTTCGTTTTTCTTTATCTGTTGTAATTATTGTTTAATCATTGTATGTAAGTAAACCTATCCTAACCGTAACCTAAACCTAACCGTAAACGTGTAAAACTAAGAGAACGATAATATTGGCAAACGCTGCTATCAATTTCTTATTCCTGTGTCCATATTATTAATTATTTTTAATAATTAAATTTTCATGGTAAAATTTGTTTGAACTTAAAATATTCAATTAATGTTCAAAGAGCTTTAAATATTCCCTGAACGATCTATGAAAGAACAAAACATTGTAGTTGACAATTAAATTTTCGTGGTAGGCCTACATGACCGAACGTAATCAGGATCGAATGTAACATAGTTATTACGTATCGACCGAATTTAACATCGCCATTTACAGTCTGACCGACTGTCTGACCATATGGTACAGTGATCGTTTATCTGCAACCTGCTCCTTTCCCACAATTCAGCAATTGGTAAAAGGGCCGTTTATTGTATCGGTTAGAAAAGCCTGCCTATGTAACCTGCTCCTTTCCTTACAAAAATTGTGAAATTAATTTGCATGCTTTGTAGGCCTATCTGTGTAGGCCTATTGTTTAATATTTACTCCTATTTCTATTATTACTAGAAAGCCTGTGGCCCTTCGGGCCACAGCTTTCTAGTGCACGTGCAGATTATATATGAATATGTGTGGGAGATTGGAGAACTGCATACGGAACAGACACCATCATTAAATAAAACACCACCCCCATAAGAGATAACTGTCAAGTTTCAACTTTAGGCAGATTGTAAATAACAAAATTTCCAGAAAATTATCACTTTCAGATCCACCCTCTACCTGCGGACTGGTGAAATGCAGACGACGCTGCAGTTTGGTAAAGATGGGGTTTATGGTGAAGTAAAATGCCTGCCTTTCAAGTTTCAGCTTAAACAGATTGTAAATAACAAAATTGGTGTAGATGTTCACATTCAGACATTTCACCCTCTAGCGGTAGACTGAAGAACTGTAGACGACTCTGGGACTCCGTAAAGATACAGAATATGCTGTAGTAGATTCCTGCCAAGTTCCAGCTCAAAGGGATTAAAAAGAACCAATTGGGATGAGGTGTTCACTAACAGACAATTCGCCCTCTAGCGGCAGATAGGGGAACTGTATACAACTCTGCGACTCAGTAAATGTAGAGCCTATGCTGTAGTAGATGCCTACCAAGTTTCAGTCTAAACCGTTTGTAAATAACAAAGTTGGAGAAGATGTTAACTTTCAGACATTTCACCCTCTAGCGGTAGACCGGGGAAGTGTATAGGACTCTGCAACTCCGTAAAGATAGAGCCTATGATGTAGTAGATACCAACCAAGTTTCAGCTCAAAATGATTAAAAAGAACCAAATGGGATGAGGTTTTCACTATCAGACAATTCGCCCTCTTGCGGCTGACTGTGGAACTGTAGACAACTCTACTACTCCGCAAAGATATAGCCTATGCTATAGTAGATGCCCTACCAAGTTTCAGTCTAAAAGGATTGTAAATAACAAAGTTGGAGAAGATGTTAACTTTCATACATTTCGCCCTCTAGCGGCAGACGCGGGTACTGTAGACAACTCTGCGCGACTCAGTAAAGATATAGCCTATGCTGTAGTAGATGCCTACCAAGTTCAGTCTAAATGGATTATAAATAACAAAGTTGGAGAAGATGTTAACTTTCAGACATTTCGCCCTCTAGCGGTAGACCGGGGAATTGTAGACGACTCTGCTACTCAGTAAAGATACAGTCTATGCTGTAGTAGATGCCTACCAAGTTTCAGTCTAAACGGATTGTAAATAACAAAGTTGGAGAAGATGTTAACTCTCAGACATTTAGCCCTCTAACGGTAGACTGGGGAACTGTAGACAACCCAGTGACTCCGGAAATAATACAGCCTATGCTGCAGTATATAGCTACCAAGTTTCAGCTCAAAAGCATTAAAAACAACCCAATAAGATCAGGTTTTCACTATCGGACAATTCGCCCTCTAGCGGCAGACGGGGGAACTTCAGACGGCTCTGAGTATTACGTTGCAACGACTTAGGGCGAGACCTATCTAACGAGCTATAGTAAGCGAGATTTCATCGAGATTAGATGTATACTATTAGATAAAATAATAATACAGTACTGTAAGTATAGGCCTACAGAAATAATTATTTTCCTTTTAATATTCATAACAGTAAAACAAAAATGTTATAAACCTGTCCTTCCCTGCAGCCAATGATTGAAAAAGCAGAATTACTCTGAGCAATTAGCAATAGACAACCCAAACCCACCCCAATCAACACTCCAGCCTGCTTGCTCCTTATCTGTGCCCAGCCAGCTAGCTGCGAGTTCAATAATTACCTTAACGTTGCTATGATACAGAAAACAATCCTTCCCTATTCAATAGCAATAGGCCAATTCGATCGTGCTTGGCGAATATGACATATTTATACACTATTTGATTTTTAATCAATAAATAATCATACATATTTATATTAAACACTCGAATAAAATAAAAACTTTGTGAGAATGGGACACGGCGAATCTACCCATGTTAATTTTATACCAGGTGGGATAAATGTTAGCCCTCTAAATCATTAATTACCGATAGAAGAACCGAAATAATTCGATAAATTTCGCCCGAAAATCACGAAAATCGCCCTCTAGCGGCAGACGGGCGAACTTCAGACGGCTCTGAGTATTACGTTGCAACGAGTTAGGGCGAGACCTTTCTAACGAGATATAGCAAGCGAGATTTCATCGAGATGGGTTCGATTGTATAGCCGATGACAAACACACAGACAGACAGACAGACAGACAATCGAGATTTATATATATTAGACTAGAAAGCCCGTGGCCTTCGGCCACGGCTTTCTAGTTCACAAGCTTCTATACAATCAATCAATCAATGGACAATATCAAACATAAATAAATAAATTAATTAACTTAACAAAACTTTACATAAGACTAACAGACTGATCCCGTTTTAGTTGCAGCTACAGTACATACAATAATAAACATAAGGCTTTATGTTGTAGTAGATACCTTCCAAGTAACACCTCCAATGGATTACAAATAATAAAATGTGAAAAGGTTTAAACTGTGTGTAATATTTTCCCCTTAGTGGAAAACTGTATAACTGCAGAGTAGTGGTTAGCGTCCTCGCAAACATAACCTATAGTGCAGTAGGTCACTGCAGCAACTCTATCGTATTAAAATGGAAGGTTTTAATTTCAGACATTTCGCCCCCTAGTGGCAGACTGCATAATTATGCACTGGTTAGCGTCCTCCCCAAACATGACGACTATGGTGTAGTAGTCCTCTGCCAAATGCCAAGTATCAGCAAAAAAGTATTCATAAACAACAAAATTGTAGGTTTCCTCATTCAGACATTTCATCCCCTAATAGCGGCAGACTGGGGAACTGAAGATTAGTCATCGTCTCCCCAAGCCCAAATACACACCCTACGGTGTAGTATACTCTGCTTGGTATCAGCAAAAAAAACATTATAAACATATTGTGTAAAGGACCTAAGTCTCAGCTAAAAATCATTATTAATAACAAGATAGGATAAGATTTTCACTTTCAGACATTTCGCCTCCTAGTGGCAGACTGAAGAACTGCAAACTGGTCGGCGTCCTCCCAACACGCAGCTATGGTCAGGTAGAATTTATTCTGCAAAGTGTCAGCAGAGTGGTTACGATGATGCAATAACTGCTGTTATAATTTCCTGCTTGCTGATCAGTAATTTCTCCGATAACAAAACAACTGCAGAATAATGCAATTTTCCTCAAAGACGCATTCATGCAAGTATCAAGTAAATGTGTAAAAAATCAGCCTCGAGATAGCCTTTACAATTCATGTTCACGGGCTGAGGATGGTCTGCATTATATAGGTGCACGCACATGATAGAGTCAAGATCCAACTTGTAGGATGACGGACTGACGACCTGCTAGGCCTACCTCGCTAGCACCCATCCGGTACATTGCAAAAATGAATAATTGAATCATTTTGTGTTTATGATTATAAACAATATGTGAACTGAAAAAAAGCTAATCTAAGATTTACTGCTTGTTCTTACCAATGTAAGTCAAGAACCAATCACAGTAGATCCACTCCACTCTCCTGCTGGGTCCTATTTATTGAGATTACTACTTAACCAACCCAGCCTGCTGCAGGCCACCTATGATTGGTCTGCAAGTAGCTAGCTGCCTTGCTAACTAACTCTCAGCTTTGCCAGGCCTGTACTGCCAAAAGGAATATTCGAATCACTTTGAGATTTTATCACACAACATGTTGTAGCGAATACAAAATACGCATTCACGCAAGCAAACGCGTAAAATAAGCCTCGAGATAGCGATAGTTTACGTGCTCGGGACGAGAGCTTTCGATCGATGTATCATTCGCTCAGATTGGTGCTCGTGTGTCGGAGCGTATAGCTTGGACAGACTCACAGACTCATAGACTCACAGACTCACAGACTCACAGACAGACAGAGGATATTTATATATATAGATAGACTAGAAAGCCTGTGGCCCTTCGGGCCACAGCTTTCTAGTGCACGTGCAGATGATATATGAATATGTGTGGGAGATTTGAGAACTGCATACGGAACAGACACCATCATTAAATAAAACACCACCCCCATAAGAGATAACTGTCAAGTTTCAACTTTAGGCAGATTGTAAATATCAAAATTTCCAGAAAATGATCACTTTCAGATCCACCCTCTACCTGCGGACTGGTGAAATGCAGACGGCGCTGCAGTTTGGTAAAGATGGGGTTTATGGTGAAGTAAAATGCCTGCCTTTCAAGTTTCAGCTTAAACAGATTGTAAATAACAAAATTGGTGTAGATGTTCACATTCAGACATTTCACCCTCTAGCGGTAGACTGAAGAACTGTAGACGACTCTGGGACTCCGTAAAGATACAGAATATGCTGTAGTAGATTCCTGCCAAGTTCCAGCTCAATAGGATTAAAAAGAACCAAATGGGATGAGGTGTTCACTATCAGATATGTCGCCCTCTAGCGGCAGATGGGGGGACTGTATACAACTCTGTGACTCCGTAAAGGTACAGCCTATGCTGTAGTAGATGCCTACCAAGTTTCAGTCTAAACCGTTAGTAAATAACAAAGTTGGAGAAGATGTTAACTTTCAGACATTTCACCCTCTAGCGGTAGACTGGGGAAGTGAATAGGATTCTGCAACCCCGTAAAGATACAGCCTATGATGTAGTAGATACCAACCAAGTTTCAGCTCAAAATGATTAAAAAGAACCAAATGGGATGAGGTATTCACTATCAGAAAATTCGCCCTCTAGCGGCTGACTGTAGAACTGTAGACGACTCTACTACTCCGCAAAGATATAGCCTATGCTATAGTAGATGCCTACCAAGTTTCAGTATAAAAGGATTGTAAATAAGAAAGTTGGAGGAGATGTTAACTTTCATACATTTCGCCCTCTAGAGGCAGACGCGGGTAATGTAGACAACTCTGCGCGACTCAGTAAAGATATAGCCTATGCTGTAGTAGATGCCTACCAAGTTCAGTCTAAATGGATTATAAATAACAAAGTTGGAGAAGATGTTAACTTTCAGACATTTCGCCCTCTAGCGGTAGACTGGGGAATTGTAGACGACTCTGCCACTCAGTAAAGATACAGCCTATGCTGCAGTATATAGCTACCAAGTTTCAGCTCAAAAGCATTAAAAACAACCCAATGAGATCAGGTTTTCACTATCGGACAATTCGCCCTCTAGCGGCAGATGGGGGAACTTCAGACGGCTCTGAGTATTACGTTGCAACGAGTTAGGGCGAGACCTATCTAACGAGCTATAGTAAGCGAGATTTCATGGAGATTAGATGTATAATATTAGATAAAATAATAATACAGTAAGTATATGTAGGCCTACAGAAATAATTATTTTACTTTTAATATTCATAACAGTAAAACAAAAATGTTATAACCCTCTCCTTCCATGCAGCCAATGATTGAGAAAGCAGAATTACTCTTGAGCAATTCGCAATAGACAACCCAAACCCACCCCAATCAACACTCCAGCCTGCTTGCTCCTTATCTGTGCCCAGCCAGCTAGCTGTGAGTTCAATAATTACCTTAACGTTGCTATGATACAGAAAAAAATCCTTCCCTATTCAATAAGAATAGGCCAATTCGATCGTGCTTGGCGAATATGACATATTTATACACTATTTGCTTTTTAATCAATAAATAATCATACATATTTATATTAAACACTCGAATAAAATAAAAACTTTGTGAGAATGGGACACGGCGAATCTACCCATGTTAATTTTATACCAGGTGGGATAAATGTTAGCCCTCTAAATCATTAATTACCGATAGAAGAACCGAAATAATTCGATAAATTTCGCCCGAAAATCACGAAAATCGCCCAGCGGCAGACGGGCGAACTTCCGACGGCTCTGAGTATTACGTTGCAACGAGTTAGGGCGAGACCTTTCTAACGAGATATAGCAAGCGAGATTTCATCGAGATGGGTTCGATTGTATAGCCGATGACAAACACACAGACAGACAATCGATATTTATATATATAGACTAGAAAGCCAGTGGCCCTTCGGGCCACGGCTTTCTAGTTCACAAGACTATTCACCATTCCAAACATTAATTCTGTAATTAATTAATTAACTTAACTTAACAAAACGTCACATGATTGAGTGTTCTCTCAAACAAAAGTATTGAAGCTACTGTATTTTACTACAAACTACTATGTACAACATAAGGCTTGTTGTATATAGTAAATGCCTACCAAGTATCATTTCCAAAGGATTACAAATAGTAAAAATATGGAAAAAGGTTAAACTGTAGAACTGCAGGTGGTTATCATCCTCGTAAACACAACCTATAGTTTATTTAGTTTAGTAGGTACTGTACAGTACTTTTAGATCGCTGCCAAGAATAAACTCTAAATAATTTAAATGGGAGAAGGATTTCACCTTCAGACAATTCGTCCCCTAGTGGCGGACTGGAGAACTGCAGACTGGTCAACGTCCTTCCCAAAGACGCAGCTTATGATGTAGTACAGTAGACCTCTGCCAAGTATCAGCTTAAAAGCATTTTTAATAAATAAATGTGAGAATGTTTTCACTTTTCAGACATTTCGCACCCTCTAGCAGTATACTGGAGAACTGCAGACTGGTTAGCATCCGCCCCAAACACACAGCCTATGGTGTAGTATACCGTTCCCAAGTATAGGTTCGTTATCGGACCTACAGTAGTTGTGTATGCAAGGTTTTGGTTGCTAGGTACCTGTTGGTTGCCTAGCAACAGTGAAATAAATTCTAGAATGACCGATCATAATCGTAGACTCAATCAAAATTCTGACGACACCCCATAGGGAGCATATATTGGACATGATATGCTTTCTGCAAAATTTCGCTTTATTTCGTTTAGAATTGTAGGCCTATAGAAGATACATTTCCTACAAACAGTGTTTTTTTAACGTACTGTACAATATAGTATATATATATATATATATACAATTGTATTGTATTGTATATGTATATATTGTATTGTATACTGAACGTATATATTGTATTGTACAAACGTTACTTTGCTCAATGTTTCGTTTTTCGATATTAGGATGCTGCCCTGCATAGGTGCGTAATGTATTACAAAAATATTGATAGTAGGCTCATTCCAAAGTAAAGTACGGGACATTCGTACCCAATTTTGAACTTTGATTGCCTGTACAATGTTATCCACAGCACATATGTGCACAAAATTGTGCTTGGATTGAACTTTCGAATATCAGCTTTGATTTCGCGAAGCTTATGGCGGGACTTAGTCACTTTTGAGAAAACACCAGCTTGTCCAATTAAGGTAAAGTACGGATTCGTACGAAATTTTTTATTTTATTTTATGATTTCAATTCTAAAATTTAGCGAATTGTGCGCAGGTACGGTGTTGAGTTGATGTTTAGGATAAAGCTGTATTATTAAGCTTAAATAAAAATATAAATATCAGACGAATTGCTACATTGCTAATTTTTTATAGTGTGGTGTGTGTGGTAAAGTATGGGACATTGCTAAGTAAAGTACGGGACCTGTCCGAATTTTATGGTCAAAATGGTCTCTTACACTTAACCTAACAGTAATTTCTGGATAATTAGTGATAATAAAGTGCAACTAAGTATTTCCAACCAAGATATGGATGCAAAATGTGGGGCGACCCACAAATTGACCCGAAGTCTTAGCATATGGGTGCCGTTGAGGAGTTGTATGTCATCTGTCTAATTTTTGATCGCTAATACTGTATAACTCAGTTTATAGATGAAATTAAACCAAACTTGGTACGTATGAAGTCTGTCAAAAGTTTGGAAATAATCTGAAGTTTAAGGAATGAAAGGTGACATATCAGACATTCTGTCTGTTGGTACCGATAGTTTCAAAATTTTGATAAAAACCGAAATAAGTCCGTCAATCATTGATGAAATATAACCAAACTTGGTACACATGTAGTCTGTGAAAAGTTTAGAAATTCTTTCCATTTTTCTAAAAATGTATCAGTTACTGTACTTACCGATCTTCTTTTCTGCTAAAAAACTAAATTTTTTGAAATTTGTTGTAAAGTACGGGACTTTACATGCATAAACTCAAAGATTAGTTAACTGAGGAATGATTCTTAGTTCAAATACATACTTCTATGCTTCCCACTACTATCACCCTAAAGCATTATAACACTCCTGCCCTCCAGGTTTCATATATTACATTAATACAGTGCACTAAAATGTAATCGCCATTATAATGGTAAAGTATGGGACAATTTTCAATTGGCCGTGATCATGATGTTTCTGAGGGAGTAGATTATGAAACTACAGGTAATTGTTTCTTAAGATGACGCAACACAAACCTGTTTTGCATTCCACTGGGTGATTGGGCTGAGTTAGACTACTTCTCTGTGTATAAATTAAAAATTTCACTATTTTTTGGTAAAGTATGGGACTTTACATGCAAAAACCAAAAGAGTTCTTGACTGAGGAATGATTCTCAGTTCAAATATAGACTCATATTCTTACGACCGACTATGATCTTAGAGTATTATGACACTCCTGGCTTCACATATTACATTAATACAGTGCACTAAAATGTAATCGCCATTATAATGGTAAAGTATGGGACAATTTTCAATTGGCCGTGATCATGATGTTTCTGAGGGAGTAGATTATGAAACTACAGGTAATTGTTTCTTAAGATGACGCAACACAAACCTGTTTTGCATTCCACTGGGTGATTGGGCTGAGTTAGACTACTTCTCTGTGTATAAATTAAAAATTTCACTATTTTTTGGTAAAGTATGGGACTTTACATGCAAAAACCAAAAGAGTTCTTGACTGAGGAATGATTCTCAGTTCAAATATAGACTCATATTCTTACGACCGACTATGATCTTAGAGTATTATGACACTCCTGGCTTCACATATTACATTAATACAGTGCACTAATATAATCGCCATTTTAATGGTAAAGTATGGGACAATTTTCAATTGGCCGTCATGATATTTCTGAGGGAGTGAAGATGAAACTAATTGTCTTATACGATGACGCAACACAAACGTGCTTTACATTTAACTGGGTGATTAGGCTGAGTTACATCTCTGTGAATAAACTAAAAATTTCACTATTTTAGGTAAAGTATGGGACATCACAAGATTAACTTTATCGATTTCATTACAGAGGAATGAAACGCTGGTGAAATTAAATGAAACCAAAAAAATTCGAAAATGGGATTATTTTTGATTTGGTACAAAGCTCAGAAATGTTAATTTATTGGTCATAGAAAGTGCCTACAAGAAACGAAACTTTTGCACACTTTTATTCACATTTTGTGCAGAGCAGGTGCATAATTTGTAATTCGACTATTTTTGAGAAACCACCTGTGTTGATACAATTTTTAACACTGAATTCAGGAAGTACGATAAATTTTGACCTAAAAGAAGTATAAATTCAAAGCTACATCTCATTTTTCGAAATTAGGGAGGTTGACCTTTTCATGGAATGAGCCAGTAATGGATTCGTCTTTTTTTATTTACAGCTCTCGCTGGCAAGCTTGTTTTATTGCATGTCAGCAAACCATCACCCACCAAACCTATCGGCCACAATGATAGGTAATCAATCTATCAGCCCATATCCATAGCAGCCATACATAACATCTAACTAAGGTCACGTGCATCTATGAGTTATGAGACAGGTTTATGATTCATGAACAGGGTTAAGGGAATTATACCAATTATAAACAATAAACATTCAGACATTCACCCCTGAATATTATCCTATACTTAATGCAAGCAGATATGGTGGAGTCTTATTGAGTAAAGAACCTGATTGGTTATTAGGGTGGTTATTTACATTGGTCTGGCCTGTATCTCTATGTGGGTATGTATATATATAATTCCTTTACCGTAGCTACAGTTGCGTAGGCTTAGCAGCATAGTTGTTATTTTATTTTGTGTTATCGAGTTTACCGTAGCTACAGTTGCGTAGGTTTAGCAGCATAGTTGTTATTTTATTTTGTGTTATCGAGTTTATCTGCAATATCCATTTATTTTATATTTATTTGTTTTGGTCGAAGACATGGGGGAAGAACTTCCCGATATGAGTTTGGGACCATTAGTAAATGCAGCTATTGGAAGTTTCTTGTCAGGTATGTTAATAGATTATTGTTTAACACAGCAGATGTAGCCTTTACTTTGGTCGTTAAATATAATAATATCCACCAGATTGACTCATACCAGCATACAGTAGGCCTAGGTAATAAATAATTGTAATATACATATCCTATACTTATACTGACTTATGTTGAGGCACATAGAGTAGGCTTTCATCAGTAAATTCAGTGCAATATATAGTCCAACGGGCGTTTAATTGGGTATCAGTAAACGGGCGTTCAGTTTCAAATGTTGATTCTAATAACTACAGTATAATAACGTAGTATTCACGTTTTTTTAAGATTATGTATAGCACATTAGCACATCCACATACACTTACTTAAGGTTAGCACAAGTGTAGTGATGTGTCGCATCTAGCGTAGCCACGCGCGTCACAAACAGGTACAGAATTTAATGTTCAAACTCTGAAACTGGTGATATAAGATGCAATGCGTCAAACTGCCGTAGCTACGCGAATATCTGAAAGATTTACCCAAAACGTATCCGAAAGTTACTGTACATTAATGACAAAACCAAAACATAACTGTTGTGGCTGATCATGGTAATAGGTACCGGTATTACAGTACTTATACAGGAGAAATATGAAAAAAGGTAAACAGCGATTTATACTGTTTTTATTGAGGTTTCTTATATTTACATATATTTTGATAACCTATTTCATTGTCTGTTTATTTATACTATAGGCCCCATAGTTGCCTACGTGGACCACGTAGAAGACGACGTGGCTGTGGTCACAAGAGATAATGTGGTGAAAGAAGTCCCCATCAGGGTATACACCTTACGAGATGGGGTCAACGAATGTTCATTAACAGTCTGGGAACCGTCCAAGTTCCCAGAGAGTAAACTAAATCTGCCGAAAGGCAGTATAGTAGAAATCAGAAATCTAAAAGTGCGGCACTATCAAGGCCTGAAAACCTTGTACAGCACCGCCCGGACCACAGGGAAGGTAAGTTGTATATTATTACATTAGTTAAGGATATATTAGTTACTGTATTACTATACTTCAGCTGTATGAAACAAAGTGAGAATGTTACGTCTAAATCCGTCTCATACTTACACCGCCACATAATGTAGATAACTAAACTGTATTAAAAATTGAATTTCCTGTGGGAATTCAATTTTTTCTCCACAATTTTAATAACTGATGGAGAAGTTAATTTTCTGTCGATCTAATTCATATTTAGGATATATACTCAATCGGCCTTTATGTATTTAATTATGTTCTGTTATATTGTGAATTGCGCTTTGAACAATATATATTATTATACCCGATCCCTAAAACCTGTTTATCCTGAGAAGTCTGATCCCTTTTAAACACTCCGCTGATTGTTATTAATATTATTTCAAAAAATTTATGTTTTAATATAGGAGGTAATAGCTACCACCACGGTGGTATCGGGGGTCCCTCTCCCCTACGAAGAGGAGATAATGGCAACCCCACCGCCACCTGCAACCCCACCACCACCGGCATCCCCATCCTATTTGGGTACCTCCTCCCCATTTATACCGAGAGGATCGGGATCGGGATCTTCTCCCGCCCAAACGCCACCACTAAAAAGGCTAATCGATAGCCAGGTTGCTGCGTGGGGGGCCGCGTTGGAGAGCATGGACGATGCTGGGGAGGTTAAAAAGAAAATACTAAAAGTATCCGAAATACTTTTAACCTAACTATCAGAAATAAACAAATTATTAACTGTATCACACAGTGAAAAATTCGCAAGCGCCTTAGCTTATTCGCAATACACATCATACGCCAGCGATACACCGGACTTTCAATCCAAATTGTAACAATCTGATAAGTCAAGATCAGATGATTTTTATATCACAGGGAAGAGGAAAACCGGGGAATTTTTTTGGTTACTTTTTTTAATTAATTAATTTTGATAGCCTTAAGCATTTGATTTTAGAAAATACATACAGTGTTTTGACATACACCTTTATCTTTGAAATTTCAGATACAGTGTTTTTGATACGTTATTTTACAAGCCGGTACACATACAGTGTTTTCAAATACAGCTATTTGAAATTATTTAAGGTTTATTTTACGTGCCTTTCCCATCTCTCTCTCATTCTATATAACACATCCGTTTTTTAATTTTTCGTGAAACTCACAAATTGAATGTATAAGGTGAAATATGAAATATTATTATTTATTCTACAAGGAAATGAAAATCAGAATAAATGCATAGAATATTGTCAAAATAATACAATTTGTTAAAATATACAAAGTTGGTTGGGTATGTTGTACTAAAAAAACTAACTAACACCTGCATTATATTAAATTGAAAGTCAATGCAAGTCTGCATGTTACTCACTAACTGAAATTAAATATGAAGTACCGGTAACAGGGAGTTTGTATGTAATGCTTCGTTGAAGAACAACACTGTAACTCTTATAATTAAAACTCAGCTGTATACAAAAACACTGTATCTAACAGTTGTATGGTAAAACACTGAATCTAGTAGAGATACAGTGTTTTACCGTATTAACCTTTCCCAAAATACGTGATTTGGCGAGATACAGTCTAACTTGTAAACTATACTAAATGGTAGAAAACGAATGGCACCACAAGAAAGAGCAGGTTCGAAACCCAGAATCGATGTAAAAATTAAAATCGAAATTTTTCAAGATACAGTGTTTTACCATATACAACGGCAGTGTAGTTAGTAAAGGGAGAATACCAATTCTATAAAATAACTGCAATGCAGCTATTTTTTATTTCTGGATTTATGTATATCATTAATTAATTTGTTATTAATTATTATTATCAAGTAAGTGATCATTTGGTACAATTTCCTCTGCCATACCTTATTATAATCACGCTACAAATCGCTTACATTATCTCTTTAAAAGCGTTAGAGAGTTTTATTATTATATCACGCTGTCTCTCTAACAAGAATAAATAATTAAATTAGAATGAAATGTTGAGTATTACTATTCTACTATATTTCATTATATTAGTGGGTTGCGGTTTTAAGAGAAAGAACATTATTTATATCAGTGTGTCTTAATGCAGGAACAAAATAAATATAACATTATCAACCGGGGCAGATTCGCTGATACTGTATGTATGTAATTCATTGATGGCAAAAATATAATATTATAATTCTTTGATAAAAAAATTAAATGCGAGATTATCAGCAAAAGTTACCAAAGTGTTACCAAAGTTACGAAAGTTACTATAACAAAGCTTCATGGTAGACTACGTTCCTAGTTAGTCCACAGTCTGTTTTCTTAATGGCATACACAAGGTTATGGGGGTTTCCAACTCTCGATGACGCCACATAGAGTTGGCCGTGGGCGAAACAAGGCTGCTTCAACCAAACGCCAACTACAGTTAGCGTTTGGCCTTGGCCCTTGTTTATGGTCATTGAGAAGGCGACACGGACGGGAAATTGGCGCCGCCGCCACTTGATTGGGATGTCTTCCTCGGTGGTGTTTAATTCTATTCGAGGGATGAGGACCTCATCTCCGGC
The DNA here is from genome assembly GCA_032718475.1 of Nemertoderma westbladi. Classification (NCBI taxonomy): domain Eukaryota; kingdom Metazoa; phylum Xenacoelomorpha; order Nemertodermatida; family Nemertodermatidae; genus Nemertoderma; species Nemertoderma westbladi. The sequence continues at coordinate 48,148 of JAUCBJ010006780.1, read as the reverse complement.
GTGGCTACCTGTGATAATTGAAACAATAATTTCTAACTTTATTTTACTGCACGTGGATATTATTAATAATAGAACGCGACAACCCGGGGGGGGGGGGGGGGGGGGGTAATATAGGCATTGCATTATTGATACCAGTTAATAAGGCTAAAAGTCGATTATAGTTGTTAAATTTTCTTGACAATGAAAAAATAAACAAAATTTAATTGTATTAAAAAATATAGTTAAACTAAACTTTTTACGTTCTACGATTTATTGGGTTAATGAAACCGTTTAGTGTAGGTTTTCGCTAAGTGCCAACAATAAATACGCAGAAAAATCATTACAAATTCGCTTATCATTTGTATATTTTAATTTTTAAGATTAATCATGAAAATAATGATAAATACCGGAAAGTTGTTAAATACAGCTAAAGTTAGTTACATTTACCTGAAGAAATAAAACAGTGTAATAAATGGTTGGTGACATTCCTTAGGATTAGCCTTGTACCGTTACAAAGTCCTTGACGTGGGTTCAAGTTCCTCAACAGCATGAGCACGATTCCAGGCTATGGAAAAAACAATTAATGGTAATTAAGCAGGATTGACTTCATCTGATACAACTTATTGCGGATACACTGTTACACAATGATATTTCAACCACACAACACACGTTTTAATAACTTAAGGGATGGAAAATGACCACAAAGATAAATACGGACGCAAAGCGGGAAAATGATAGAAATAAAATAGGAAATTAGTTTATTGTTTTGGTTAGAGACATTGCAACCTGTTCCTTTCCAATAGAAAGTGAGAAATCTACAAAACACGTAATTTAATAATTTTCGTGACTATTTGCCCTCTTACAGTACTCACTTTTATGACACAAGCACAATTTTAATATAAGAAAAGGCTTCGCCACAAGTATTTAACACATTAATCCTCGTTTTCCGCTAAGTCATTATATTAACTCAGTGGGAATAATGAACATTTATTAATTAATTTATTCAAGTCTTCTTAGCAGAGCCGAAGGAATTAGAGCTGTGGGAATAATGAACATTTATTAATTAATTTATTCAAGTCTTCTTAGCAGAGCCGAAGGAATTAGAGCTAAAGTTAAAAAATGTTAAATTCATATTGTTAAAACGTTTTCATATAGTAACAGAGTTTAAATGAATAAAGAAAGAGCTTGGCTGATACCTTGAGGGTTAAGGTATGTGGAGGGAGACCAGCTGGTGTCAAACTGTTGAGAAATTCAACTGGGAATCTCGTGACGTCATCCGAGTTTTCAGTGGAATCGGCACTCAGTATGAAGCTCGCTTCGCCAGGAAGAAGACCCGTTATGAAATTGTTAAGCATGTCCACTGCCTCATTCCTGGGAGCGAGAACAGCCCTCTCGGCAATCCAGTCACTCCATTCGGCACCCGGGTGGTTGAATTTGACTACAATGTCAGGAAATATTAACCTGAAATGAACAAACATTGATAATGTAAATGTTATTGATGTGGAGGGAGACGGGGGGGGGGGGTGTCAAACCTTCCAGGGGGATAACAATGAGAAAAATAAATGCCAGCGATAACAAATTGAATTTCATAGAACAATTAAACAATTTTATAGGGATTAACAATATTTCGGTATGCGGAGAATGAGTACAGGATTTAAATGACAAAAGTTTTTAAGTGTTGATTTATAGGATTTAGGGTTATTTTATTTCGGAAAAAGTATTTATGTGAATATGAATGAATAATATGGAAGGGGGTTTCAATAATTTTGAGCAAACTGTATTATTTGGTAGGAAATGTGTAAAATAAGCTGAAAAAATAGTGCCGTAATTGATAATTTATGGACAGCTTTGTGATCAATAAAGCCAAGGGTTTTGGGCTTGTTGGTTTTGCCCAAAGTCTACGTCAATAATCTAATTAAATATTCATTATTGAGGTTATAATCTTGTTTTCGTGGTAGGAACTCACTTTACGAATTCTTTGATTGATGATTTGTATTCATCTGGGGAGGAATCGTTGATATGAAACACCATATCGGATGGGAGCTCTATCCAATCAGGCTCTTCAACAATTGGGAGTTGCCCATTACCCAGTTGCTCCAGATATCTGTCGAAGGTTTGTAATGAGGGATTTCTCCCGACCCGCATATTCTCCGAGAGACTGCGCACTGTAAATTGCTCCCACAAAGGCGACTTGTGAATTGATGCATCGGTAACTTGGGCTCTGGAATAATATGTATTAGGAATAAACATTGAATTGTAACTATTCGTTATAATATGATGTAATGTGAGTTTGTTATTGCTTTACTTGAATTGAATACTTTACTAAATACTGCTCGCAGTTGCACGAGCTTCCAATGACTCAGTTGAAGTATAATAACAGTGACTTGAAGCCCCACCCTGTAGCGCCAATGCAGGGTGCACTGCTAGCTGAGGAAGTTATTAGTGAGATGCTACACTAGCAACATGTTCTCTAACTTTGACGATTTTTAATATTATTGACTATCTTCAATAGGTATATTGTGTTTAATAATGTCAGAAAGATAAAAAACATCAAATAAAATAGAAAGAACAGAAAATTCAACAATATTGCCGTAAAAAAATCATATGTCCCGTGCTCCACTGGTAATAACTCATATGTCGTACTCATATACTTATACTCACAACCCATGGCTCGAAAATCGAAAGTGATTATGGGCAGGATGGAGGTCTGTGATTGGATACTTTAGGTAGCAGCAAGCCATAAAATATTGTACAGTAATCCTTTTCGTTTTAACTTACATGCGAATAATACATTAAATTTGTCCTCATCATCTCTTACATCGTGTAAAATTTTGACATAATAAATGCCCATCGTTTTTCGCTTGACATTTTTTTTTGATCACTCAGAAAAACAATTTTTCACAAAGTTGTTAATCTCACAAATCCGAAATAAATGGGAGACGCATCTTGTACATATATGAGAAAATTTTGAAAATTTTTTTAGAAAAAATAATTTAGAAAATTTGAACACACGGACTAAGACAAAATCTGAAAACGACATAAAATGACTTACCAATGAGGCAAGGACCTTAGACCTTCCTTACCTTGATGCATGTCGAATAACGGGCAGAACTTGGCGGAAGTCTCCGCCTAAGACCATGGGCTTTCCTCCAAAAGGCTGCTCTACTTGAGTAAGATCCCTCAATGTTCTATCCAGGGCCTCTAAATGGAATCGATGAAGCATAGGAGCTTCATCAATAACTATTAGATTGGCCATGCTGATAAGCCTGGCGGTGGCATCGTTTGATGAAATCGAGAAGGTTTCGTTACTACTACTCTTCAACGGGACACGGAATCGCGAGTGGAAGGTGCGTCCGCCATTTAATAGAGTAGCCGCAATGCCACTCGCTCCAACGGCAATGGACACATGCTTATCCCCTCTGAGGGTCCGAGCCGCAGAGAGTGTCGTATTCAGTAGGTACGTTTTACCGGTACCACCCCTGGCATCCACAAACATCGATAGAGCAGTTCCTAAAAAATATTATTGAATTATTACACCAGCTAGTGTTTAAACGGGATCAGACTTAACGGGATTTCCGGGATCGGGATTGTCACTCTCGTGATCCAGATCTTCGGGATCGGGATTGCAATTTTGAATACAATTTACTCAAGGTTTTCAGTACATTGATGTGTTAATAAAAAACGGGTTTTGGCAAAACCAAATCACTTTATTTCACACTGCTGATAAGTAAGATGTAAGAGGTAAGATAAAATTATATTATAATTTATTTACAGTTAATTACTGGATGGGTTACTGACATCCAGTAATCAGGCAATTCGATAATAATCAATACATTTATTTAGGTTCCGGTTCAAATATCCGTTGGATATTCCAGAAATTTACTTACAATTTATACTTCGGGATCCCGTTCCAAAAAAGTCGGGATCGGGACCGGGATTGTATTTTTCACCGGAATCCCGGTTTTCCCGGGATCGGGATCCAGTTTAACCACGACACCAGGGGACCAAAAGAAGAACTAATTTTGAGCATGTTCGTGTTCGATTCTGAAACAGTGATTTCAGACATGAAAACGGCTTTTCGAGTTCGTGATTACCTGAAGTTCTGAAATTGTGTTTTTGCCGTGTCAATGCAGTATTTCCAGCGATTTGTAAAATATAAACTGTATTAATAAAATAAGTATACAATTCAATTATAAAACGTATCATCATAATGTTTGACTGAGGTCATATTATGTACCGGTAGATTTGTAGTGTACTTAACAGAAAAGCCACATAAATTGTTTTTGAATTGTTTGAATTATAAATCTGCATTAAAATATTGGCAATTTATAATAATATAATATTATATAAATAGACATTATTAGTATGACAGTCCTGAACTGGACCATCTAGTCCTCCTCTGACGGTGCGTTGATAACAGGTGGATTCAACACACACAATTTAATACACAAATGAATTAAAGATAATATATAATCAATTAAATTTGAAATAAAACCGAAAAAAATCGAAGCTTATTATACTCAATTAATTATTAATTGTTGCTTTGTAATTCGTTATTTTGGAATTAATTTCGGCTGTTATCACGATTAAAATTTGAAAATTAATATTAAACTAACCACATTCTAGCGAGTCTTTTATTTCTCGGTAAATGGCTATTTGCGATGCATTGAGAAGATTCGCTCGAGTTGAATCGGTGAGCATCTCGTCTTCCAGAACGAAACTCAATTCGTCCTGGATTATGGCTGGAAGTTGGTTGTCAAACTGTTGTCTCTGTAGGATAGCTATGTCTGTGCGCTCATTCACAGTTGGTACTGGAAGGCCAAAGTCCGACAGTTGTTTATAATTGTCTTGCAGCTTCTCTTCCAAAGACAAAAGTATCAAGACTTTGAGTTGGTCCGCGGTAGCGTTGGGATGTTTCCTGTTTAAATCATATACCCATTCTCTGTAGTGGTTCTCAAACAAAACCGATGGTCGCGATGCGTTGCAATATAACAAGATGACAACAAAGAGGCTGCGAATCTGATGGCAAAGTTTAGTTGCATCCGCTTCAACCAGCGCTCTTTCCCATTCACCGTCATCTTGTAGTAGCCCCAACTCCACACAAACCTCTTTATAAGTGGAAAATGTTGTTCCATCGATGGTTAACATATCCTAGAAAATAATAATTTTAGGAATGGTAAATGCTAAATGGTAGGTTTGACATAATTTTTAGCATACCTCTTTCCAAGTGTCTCAGTTTGAAATAATTTAACAAGCTATAGTGTAAATACATAAGTACGATAATAACTATAGTATTACATGAATATCAAATAGACTTCCCGCCAACGCACCCAGAGATATATAATTTGCCCATACCGAGCGAGGTTAACTATAGACTAAAGGATCATATAAGGGACAAATATGTAATCAAATGAACATATGTGCTTTTATGTAAATACGTCATTTTTGAGCCCCCCCCCCTCCCTTGCTCGAAATAAAACAGCGTTGGTAGAGAATCCCGGTGCCGCTGCGGATATATTGGATACATACGGCTTATTTATAATTGTAAAGGTATGCCTAAAACTGCAACACTAATGGGGAATAGATAGATTGGCTGGCTGGAGATAGACTGGCGGTAGTTGATACGGACAGCAGGTTTTTCCACAGTTGACCATATTATTAATGTATAGAAGATAAACAAAATATTCTAGAACATTGTGTATTTATTAATAGAATAAATGGCCTGCATAGGAAGCAAATACATGCAAATTTCGAATGCCCATATCTCAGCTATTTCCCAACCAAATTCAAATATTTTTACATATTCGGAATCCTTGCACGGTCAGCTTTCTATTTGGTAACAACAAATCACTATTGGTTCGAGAATGATTGCACCGTGACCTGTAGTTCATAAAATAGCTCTTTCCATAGCGTTACGGCACGAATGATTTTGTTTCCCGAGCGACAGCGAAGGAAATAATAGAACGAGGGCCATAAAAGCTTTAAAGTGCTAATTATGAACTGGAGAATCAGAGAATGGAGAAAATTAATGGAGAATCTAATTTTATTCATTTGTGGGGAATTATTTGTAGTTATTACGCGGTGACATACTGGATATATTGGACATACATAGTAAATGTATGGCGTAGGGACATTCTGATAAATAATGTGGCACTGCGATGACTTGGAAAATATGTTGCACTGGCGATTTGATAGTGCGAAATTAATTCCGTACAAATAAATGACAATTATTAATTTAACTCACTTGGAAGCTTGTCTTTCCGCAGCAGTGATCCTCATGCAGAAGCAGCCTCAGATAATATTCGTCTCCGGCGAGGGGATGGACGGTGTGCACCCGACCTACAGTGAAGCCCTTCTTTCTCACGTGCCATTCGTGTTTACTCCTGTCGTATGTATGTTTCTTTGGGTAATTAACATATGTAACGTTCGTTGAGGGATTCTTTGCGTTGAACTTGAAGAACGCTGTAAGTTCGGTATCTTTTGGCCCTTGCGATACGATTTCAGCAACGTTTTCCTCGTTGAAAATCACCGTCTGCTCGTTCTCCAGGTGGACTCTGAGAGCCTGGACGGGAGGGCATTGCTGTGTGATATCGAATCCCAATACTCGATAAGCAGCTTCTGGAGATCCGATGTATCGCAGGTTCTGATAGCTCCGAATTTCGTTCGTGTCCACACCAACCATTAATCTATCGCCGCCCTTGTGCATATACTTAAATAAATACTTTACAGTATGCGCCGAAATGCAAATTTCAAAGTTAATGTGGCATTGGAACTTCAACAATAAATATGGCGAATACGGAACAATCCACTGGTTGGTCACAACTCTTCCTTTAAAAATTACAGCCCTCCCACGTCGACGACGATACTCCGGGTAAAATGCAGTGTCCTCCCATGTTGTAGCATCGGAAAATAGTTTAGGGAAACCTTTCTTACAGCCATCGCCTTCGACTTTCTTACAGGCGGGCCCGCAGCTGTGCGTCATGAAGTTTAGCACAGCTTCGAGAAGGCGCTGTGCCTGCTCCTTCGCGGGGCTTCCCTCAGCAAATTCCGCCGGATCAGGTGGCAATTCCGCAGAGATCATGGCGTCCACTTCATCCGCTGATGTTATTCGATCCCCTGGACACATGATTGCCAAAAGGTGAGCATGTGGGAGTCCTCGCTTCTGGAACTCTACCACATGTATCCGCGCGTCGAGTTTCCCAAACACCTTTCTCTCCCAGAGGTCGTCTATTAATTCCTTTAGTTTGTTATTGAAGACCCGAGCGATGATGTCGGGTCGATCCTCGGGTTTCTGCCCGGGGTAGATTGACCCAAGAATCTCGGGCCAATTAGGATTGCACGTCATTGTTATGAAGGCATCTGGCTTTTTGAACTCGCGACATATGGCCATGGCATCCTGAAAATAAAATGAATTAATTATATTTCAATGTTAAATTGTTTCAAACTTTTCACAAAAAGGAAATTATTAAATAAATATCTTTAGGTCAAACTTAAAAGTAAAGTAAGTATATTATAGTATGTAAAGTATCTCTATAATCTAAAGGCATATATTTATAATACCACTTTTAAAAAATGTAATATAAATTTGAAGAACTTATTTTCGTATTTTATATTTTCATAAAACAAAATAATGTACCTGAAAATGAGAATGCATATATCGCGGGGAACCAATGTGTGACGGCGGTAGTACGACAAGCTTCCCAGCTCTTATGGGCTCATTGGTATTATCGTGTGCATGCACTGCTTCACACAATCTTCCGTACTTGTCAGCACGTAATTTTTGTTGGTTCGACGTGTAGTAGAACATGTCCTGATTCTCGATTTTCGCGAGTGCTAGGCACAAATACTCCTGGAAGAGTCGGCGTCCCCTGTAAAACATTAAATCATGAAACTATTAATTAATATATACAAGGTTGTAAAATATGACTTTTTTTAAATATAATGTTAATCTGATCTATTTGATTAAATTACAGAAATCACTAATATTGAAAATTATATTATTTAAAAAAAAATTAGGTTCTACGTTCCTCCTCCGGCTTTGCTAATAATACATCCTTCGAAATGTTTATCACGCCAAAACCACTACATGCAATCAACAAAGTAATAGTATATACATAATACATGTTTTAATGTTTAAACGGGATCCCGACAAAAAATGCAATCCCGGTCCCGATTCCGATCCATCTTTTTTCGGACTGGGACCCCGAAGTATAAAGTTAAGTAAATTTATAAATCAAATATAATGAAACACAAGTGGCCCGCCCCGAGGGAGGGTACCGGTACTTACAAGATCAATGGCTCATAATATTTGATCTAATATTGACACATAAGATATTAAACATTAAACACAATTAAATGTCACTCAGTACCGGTATTCAAACAATAAAGAATAAACGGCAACTCACCAGTGCAAAGGATTGAATTTAATAGCACCGATAATCGTCGTCCTAATCTGAATTATAAAACGATAGAAAGCCCGGGGTGTTAGTGACATATCCGGGTGCCAACCGTCCCTCCCAGTCGGGAAAAACAACACGAAGTGCAGGGGATCGGCCGCGCGGTTTGTATCGGAAATCTCCCTAACTTGGCGACCTGGACCTCGAAGAGAGACAACAAAGTCACGTCTCCTAAAAGTTGAATCTTCTGTTACAACTAAAACATAGTTAAAATAAAATAAATATTGACGAAATAGAAGCCAAAAATCAATTAAAGTCTCACCAAAAATTTAAAATTATAAATTAAATAATCCTTTATATTAGGTGGCCTAATATAAAGTATATGTCTTCCCATAAAAATATTACAATTACTAGTTACAATTATTAGTTATGCAAAATTATTTTCTGTGTGGGAAGGTATAGCTATATTTACATTGACAGCCGCATTTGGCACCGTCACACATTATGTTTGATCTTTAATCATTACATTTTGAGTGGGATTTTATCTATGGAGTAGGAGTTATATAATACATTAAAATAACAGGAATACACTGAAATCACTTGTTTCTAATGTTTCTGTTTACTCTACTTGTGTTTTCCTATGTGTTTTCAGAATGTGTATAAATTGCTAAAATAACAGGAAGTATTAAATTGTGAAAGAGTTAAAATTGAAAATGTATTTTTCCAAAATTGCGTTCAATAAAAGATCTAATTAATAATGAAATTGTTAAACACAAATTCACAATCACAATTTTAGTTCAAATCTTATTACTATTTTATGCAATTAATGAGGATATTTCTGTAAATATTTATGATTAAAAGTAAACTTTATATAATAAATTAAAAAAATTGGAAATTTCCGAAAAAATGTCTAGAAAAGTGGGGGAATTAGAAACACTTTTTGGATTTTAAAAAATTAAAAGTGCCCTCATTTCTACACAAACATTCATAGAGGAAATATAACTATAGATTTGGAATCATGCATCTCTCTGCTAACAATAGAACATCCTATCTCGTCTGCCTATCACTATCTGGTAGTGACAGGCAGACGAGATTTTTTTTAAGTCGAGATTGTTTCCATTTACCCCACAATGGGGTAAATGGAAACAGGGTTTGCCTCCCAATAGTTAAATCTACCAGAAATTCACATGGGGTAATTGGAATATTTCTAATTAACACATGGGAATGTAGATTAAATTGCGCACAATTTGATATATAACATGTCTATGTTGCCACATATGTTTAATATTTAAAGTGTTTCACAAACCTTCAACAATTAACAGAGATATGCATGTTTGTGAATAAATGACATCCAGCAACAATATGGATATATGAAAACTAATTATAGCTCTATATATAACTAAATTAAACTTAATTTATTTAAATTAAAATGAATTAGCTTAACTTAAATTAAAATTAGAATTTCTTGTTGGTTCAGCACAGCCCCATTCCCGCTTTTCCTATTACCACCAGATATTGGGCCAATGTTTCCTCGTTGGCTTTTCCGAGAAAACATCTAAGCACCTGACCTATATAATTAGCGATCACTATATTTAAGTTTCTTGTTCCCAGAGGGTACCCCCAGGAATTCCAAAGGTATATGCAGCCTTCCGAATAGTGGCATGACCACTGGAAATGGTGCTTTAAGGCAGCAGATAGAGATTCCATAGAGTATGACGCCCAGGCAACGCAAGCAGCCATGAAGTTTTGCGTAAAATTGAGGGAAAAGAGCAGGTTACAGAGGCTGGCTTTTCTAACCCAAACAATAAACGGCCACTTTCCCAAATGAGGGAAAGGAGCAGATTACAGAGGCATGCTTTTCTAACCAAAACAATAAATGGCCACTTTACCAATTGAGGGAAAGCAGCAGGTTACCTAGGTGGGCTATTCTAACCAAAACAATAAACGATTACTTTACCAATTGAGGGAAACCATATGGTCAGACTTCTAGTCAGCTAGTAGTCATTAGTCACATGGTCAGACTGTCAGTAGTCACTCTATAACCAAAAAAATCAGGCAGTCAAGCAATAGGCAGATAGGTACCGGTGCGCAGCTGTATGACAATTAGAAACTGTTGAAAAGGACGGTCCCCAAAGTAACAGGACCAGCTAAAAAAATTTATGTTTCCAATTACCCCATGGCACTAAAATTTGACCATTTTTAAATTATGTTGAACAAACAAATTTTTAATTATGCTATCATTAAATTAGGTTGTCTACTGAATAGATGACATAATAAGCGTTAAATTAAGCTATTGCTTGAGATAATTGGAATAAGACATCGCTCACAATCCATTTGTGAAGTTGCAAAAAATAATCGAAAATTTGATTTTTTTTTCATCTTTTATACAATCAGCTATTTGACAATGAAGAAGTGAAAATAAACGCCATATTCCTATTGGAAAAATAATCACCAATAATTTATCTCAATAAACATCAAAATTTCAAGTCTATACATACAAAAGCATGCATGTAGTAGCCATTGCTTCTAATTACCCCATGTTTCTAATTCCCCCACCTTCCCCTACCAGAAATTTTCTCTGGAAAATTTCTTTAATTTCTTGACTCACATCCCTAACCCGGGCGAATAATATATCCGCCGGATATATTAAGCAAATCTCGTTCCCATATTGCCATATGTCATTAATATAATTAAATTAATTAATTAATTAACACCGCATGAAACTTAATACCTCACGAAGCAGTTACATCATAGTGTGTTAAGTAATATACCTGCATTTAAATATTCCCCGAGAAATACGAATCAACTTACTGGATATTTCCTTCAATCCCTGAGGAGCGTTAAACCTTCTCTCGTGCTCCCCCTCGGGCCGACGACTGCCGTCTATGTGCAGCTGTAGAGACGTCGACTCATCTTGGTCCACAACCTCCATGGCACTCTTAAAATCCTTTAGATAAGGATTGCAGTTCTTGAGTACGTCCTGTAATAGTTCCAGGAGTCCCATTAAAACCTCCTTCTCCCTCGACGAAACGGATCCCGGAAGAACCATGTTCTTCCACCGCAGCTCGGTTTCCTTATCCGCAAGGTCCGGATCCAGGACGTAAAGCTGTGAGAAGGCAGGTTGGCTGCCGTCATCAGCGCGAAGTGGCCCCATCAGAACGGCTACCTTCCCTTGGATGATAACCGAAGGCGAATAGTTTCCACCTAAAACAAAATTAATTACTAAAATATAAAAATTAAATTGATTAAATCCAATATCCCATAAATTATTTACAGATTTGTACAGGCCAACGACTCGAGTAAAGTTAGTTAAAGATCAGAGTTGCACCGACAATTTATAATGTATACATAATAGCAATAGCTTTAATCTGTAATATATATGTAACATCCCTCTACATACTGACATATAAACCTTATACAGGTTTATATATAATGTACACTTACACATACATCAGATACTCTATACCTTTATAGGCCTAATAGATGTGCGCAGTTGTTGTATAAAAACAGAATTCCAATACTTGCACTACATATTTAGAACTGATGCATTTTTTTAACAATGTATGAATAATAAATAAATAAATAATGGGAAAGTGAAATTGAAAAAAAAACTTTTATATTCCGAATATATATTCCCAAAATCCCCAATCATATATGGATGAAAACTCACTGAGTTTTATGACATTTGGCCACAAATAAGATTCTGGCAGACAAACTAACTCGAAAATCATAAACCTTCACCTCCAAAATCAGGCTAACAAACAGACCTCAGACCACTATATAAACTAAACACCATTCGCCTGTTACTAATTTTTGTCAGAACGGTTTGTCAGAGAAAATTATAACAGTATAGTGAAATGAAAATAAATGTTAACGAAAATTGAGGAAATAACGCACATTTGAAAATTGACATTTTGACGAAAACTCCATAACCAGAACCACATGTTATTTCGTGCTGTGCGAAGCGGAAATGCAAATAACTATACACCGGTATTGAATAGATACACTTTAGTTTCAAGTTGGCTACTAGCCTATAGGTTGAAGAATGCATGTTAAAACTTGAGGAGGGCCGGAGCCGGAGCTCCGATCGAGCCCTAGTATAAAAGCATAGGCTTATTAGAGTAGGCCTACCGGTATTGGTATTAATTGTAATTTAATTACAGGTAATTAATTTAGGCCTAATAAATAATATGCAGACATGTACTTACTAACCCGGAGGACGGGGCGTCTTTACTTTCAAAGAGGCCATTGATAATCCGTTATTCAGAGCCCGGGATCTGTCCCTGAAAATCAACGACCGTTCATCCTGACCCACCCACAGGGACTGCAAACTAACAGGATAGTCGGCGAAAATATCTGATAAAACCGGTGTCGGCTTACCTGCGCAGCAAATGGCTACGCGATTCTTTTCACCTTTAAATCGAACAGCGCCACAAGTCTTGCAAGTAAAGTCTAGGTTGGGCGAGCCGTCCAGTTTGATGAGTGTGTCATGGATATTGTAGGACACAAGCACATTTCCTGCAAAAATACCACTGACTTTTCTTGCCACGAATTTACTTTGAGGTAACAGCCTCTGAATGATCCTCACATCCGCGGTATGTTGGCGGACTTGGGCCAACCGAGCCCGCCGAGCTTCAGGCGACTGCTCGGTTCTCACAGCCGCGGTATGTTGGCGATCTTGTGCCAACCGCGCCCGTCGATCTTCAGGCGACTGCTCTGTTCTCACAGCCGCGGTATGTTGGCTATCTTGTGACAACCGCGCCCGTCGATCTTCAGGCGACTGCTCTGTTCTCACAGCCGCGGTATGTTGGCGGTCTTGGGCCAACCGAGCCCGACGATCTTCAGGCGACTCACTGTCCATCCTCGCAGAAGTTCGCTGGCGATCAAGTGAACGTCTTTGTTCCAGACCACTCTCACTCTCTGAAGCTCGTTCAGCAGCTTTTCTTTTAGCGTCTGCTGATCTCCCCTTTCTGCGTGCAGTCAACCGTGGTCTCTTCTTTGGCGGCATACTGGCATAGCGTAACGTACTGCTGTACTGAGACTCTGAGCAGCTGAGAGACTGACGTAAAATTGAAAAATTTAATTTAACAGTCAGACGGTAGCTACCGGCAGACCGGTAATTCAGAATTCTTGAATTAAGCTGTTACAGTGTTAGGCTACTGCAGTACAGCAGTACCGGTAGTGCAGTAGTGCTAGCAGCCTAGGGCACGTGTACAGTATGCAGTAGCAGTCGGTGAGAAGTCAAAAATTGGACTTCAAGTCCAATTTTAGACTTCAAGTCCAATTTTGGACTCCAAAGTCCAATATTGGACTTTAGTACAACTCCAAGTGTACCCAAGCTGCCATACTGTATATCGGTATTTAAATCAAAACTGCATCCCGTATCAGTACATATATATTACATAATTGCAATGCAACATTATTTTAATGATCAAATTAATTATTATAATTATTATAAGCAGGGATCGCACACGTACAGTCAGACATTAGTAGTTACTTTTTGCGGTAGTGGTATAGCTTTGCGGTAGCCTTACTGCCTTAGCGGTGTATACCGCGGTAGCGTAGTTGAGCTATAGTTGTATAGTTCATTCATACCCATACTGCCATACCTGTGGTATTTTCGTATGGCAAAAATAAGACTACTGTAAACTGTAACCTATTATGTTATTGAGTTAATGTTTATTGACTAATTGTTTTGATTAGGTTCACTGTGTCAAGTACAATGCACACATCTCTGCATCTCCAACCAGACACTATATAACTTTGGAGTTGGAGGTGTCTGTCTCATTCAGTCATTGGTTCCCCCAAGCTTGACACTAGAACAAAGCCGCCTCCACTTTGCAGGACATCGCTTTAAGCCGTGAGGACCAGCCAGTGCACCTCATGGAGTGAATAAGCATGGTGGACAGCCCATTCTTGAGACACATCTGTCTTAAAGGACACGGCCTTGAAGATGCGGATGATCTAGCAAATGTCATGTGTGATAAGGCTGTCAGCTGTAAGGCTGTAAGAGTGTAAGGGAGTTGTGGAGGCGCACTTTTGTCAACAACAGAACAAGCCGCCACAGCATTCTTAATACATAGGCCTATACTGCTATATATATAATGCAGCTGCAATGAATCATGCCGATTGTAGTAGTAGTATGTGGTGAGGTTATAGGGCTCCTTCAATTGGTTAAGTCAAAAGTGGCCGTTTATTGTTTTAGTTAGAAAAGCCTGCCTCTGTAACCTATTCCTTTCCCTCAATTGGTTTATGATTATGACGTGTGTTACTTGTTACTTCTGTACTTATTATGTGGAGACCCCAACGCGTTAATCAGTTACTAATCCCATTTCATTATCCTGTTATCCAGCTGTTTTATAATACCCCTCCTGTTGTATGGAAAAATTAGAAGTGATGGTGGTAGCATCAACTTGTAGTATTTCTTTCTGATAGGGCTTCCATAGCCTTATACGAAATCGTAGCTTGTACTGTAGTTAGCCTTAGCAGCAGCTGCAGTTGGCTAACCTGGCATTGCTATCAGTATCCACGAAATATAATTTGTAATTAAATATTTGTTGGAGCATAATCTAATCTAGTCCTAAAGACACTATAAAGTCCTGGGTACATAAGGCTGTAAGGTTAGACATAACATGAATGTAAATTGTGAACTAAACAATATTCTAAAAGTAACTGAAGTACAAAGTACCTAGAATGCTAGAATGTACCATTATATTCTAAGTACAGTACAGTCAGTACACTGAAGATACATACAGAGCTGCAAAGGTAACTTTCCATAACTTAACAGCTGTCTGGCTGTCTCTCATCTGTCATGCTTCATGTACCTTTAAGTTCGATTCTCAATGTCACGTCCAAAATTGGACTTAAAGTCCAATATTGGACTTTTGTAAAAATTCAAAGCCTTATAAAAAAAGTTCCCCCTGGTGAATTTCAGGTCCCCCTGTTCAAAACTCTTATTTTTTGATATATTTTCGATTAAAGAAAAAAAATCCCGCCCGATCCTATTACCCAAGGCCCTGGAACAATTGGCTGATTTGAAGTCCAATATTGGACTCACAGAAGTCCAATTTTGGACTTGAACTGGAGTCGAAGTCCAATTTTGGACTCAAGTCCAATTTTTGACTTCTCACCGACTGAGTAGGGCCTACTGAATTTAATTAGGCCGAGTGTCAGACTATTTGAGGCCTGTCAGCCTGTGGCGCTGCGGGGCGTCTGACCACTGCTGCACTGGACCGTACGTCGGTACTGCTGTATCAGTGTATGCCGTACTGGTATCGGTACCTCTTCCTGACCTCAGTTCATTGTAGTGTAGAACAACCAGTCCTACCACAGTAGGTACCAGCCTACCGGTGACCGGCTGACCAGTACTGCAGTACCTACTGCTGTCAGCTGTACTGCCGGACTGAACTGCCTAATACTGTAATACAGACTGCAGTACTGCTGTCTGGCTGTACTGCAGTAGAGTACCACTGCAGCACTGTACCACTTGCAAGTGCCAGTCAGATTTTTAACAATAACTACGCGTAGTTGCTACACATAACTACAACTACGCGTAGGTGCTACGCATAACCATGCCTATAAGACGTTTGTAATTAGTAGGCCTACATTCTAAGCAATACAATACTAAAATAAGACAATATTGTATGTTCAATTGGAGACCACATGTACAGTGTATACACCCTTCAAATGCTGTCAACAAATGTCTCTATACTCATGTAGTGGTGGTACTACATATTCTTCACTTCATTTGTAGCGCGCGCAATATTTTGTTATAATGTTTAGAGTTCAAAAACAGTTTACAAGGAATTAGGACGATGCGGTATTTATCGATTCTCCATTGCCATTTATTTCCTTTGTCCACGAGAGGACAAGGATATATTTAATGTGCTAACGTAGACAAGGGGGGGGGGGGGGACTAATTGTCTACCATGATTGGTTGTACTTGTTGATTTTACGAAACAATTGCATTATATACAGTATTATCAGCTTTCGCTTAACCACTAACCACTTCAGCGGTAGACTGACAGCTTATATTACTGTAGAATATTTAAATTATGCAATTTTTTTCATTCCGGTGTTTGTATGTGAAAGAACCGAATATTATTTATTACCATAGAATGTATCTACAGTAGATAGATAAGCTTCCGATTTCGCTCTTCCGTTTGTCTGATAATAATCAGATACCTGCCATATAGCGATACTTGCCTAACAACTCAAGCCCTACCGGCTACCGCGGACCTGAACTGAAAAATCTTTGTTATCAGGACTGCTACGCGCAGCTCTGCGTAGCACCTACACGAAGTGCTATGCGTAGCAACTACGCGAAGTGCAATGCGTAGTTCCAAAATACCTACGCGTATTTTTAAAACACCTACGCGTAGTTGTTAAAGAGGCAGTAAGTCTGGCCCTACCGCTAAATGACTGGAATGGAAGATACAAATTACGGGAGAAATGGGAGAAGGTTTTCACTTTCAGACATTTCGCCCTCTAGCGGCGGACTGAAGAATCGCAGATTTGTCAGAGTTCTCCACAAACACACAGTCTATGGTGTAGTAGATCTCTGCCAAGTATCAGCCTAAAAGCATTATAAACATCGAAATGGGAGTAGTTTTTCGCTTTCAGACATTTCGCCCCCTAGCGGCCGAATAGAGAATTGCAGGCTGTTCGACGTCTTCCCCGCAGACACACACCATATGGTGTAATACACATCTGCCATGTGTCAGCCTAAAAGCATTGCAAACAACGAAATGGGTGAAGGTTTTCACTTTCAGACATTGCGCCCCCTAGCGGCAGACAGAGGAATTGCAGATTGGCCAGAGTTCTCCACAAACACGCAGTCTATGGTGAAGTAGATCTCTGCCAAGTATCAGCAAAAAAGCATTAGAAACAACGACATGGGATAAGGTTTTCACTTTCGGATATCTCTCCCCCTAGCGGCGGACTGGGGAATTGCAGATTGGTCAGCATCCTCCGCAAACACACAGCCTATGATGTAGTATACCTCTGCCACGTATCAATTAAATGGCCTTAATAATAACGAAATGGGTAAAGGTTTTCAGTTTCGGACATTTCGCCCCCTAGCGGCAGACAGGAGATCTGCAGATTGATCAGTATCCTCCCAAACACACAGTCTATGGTCAGGAACATATCCTGCAAAGTATCATTTACAACATGATTGAGACTGATGGTGTAACCGCTGTTATAGAAGTTGATCAGTAATTTGGCCGAAAATGGTTATGGAATAGCCCAATTTGACCACAATAATACGCATTCACGCATAAATGATACTGTACATAAAATTAGCCTCGATATAACGACGTTTCGCGTCCATATGCTCGGGGCAGTCTGCATCACGTAGATGCGCATCAAAAAGTAACATAATAGTCGGACCCAACGTGTAGAGTGACAGAATGAACTGCTAGGCCTACTGCGCTACCGGTACCAAATTCACGAAATCTGCATTCACGCAAACAAACGCGTAAAGTAAGACTCGAGATAGCGACAGTGCACGTGCTCGTGACGAGAGCTTTCGTTCGATGTATCGCGAGCTCCGATTGGTGCTTGTGTGTAGAAACGTATAGCTTGGACAGACAGACAGACAGACAAACACATGATATTTATATATATAGACTAGAAAGCCTGTGGCCCTTCGGGCCACAGCTTTCTAGTGCACGTGCAGATGATATATGAATATGTGTGGGAGATTGGAGAACTGCATACGGAACAGACACCATCATTAAATAAAACACCACCCCCATAAGAGATAACTGTCAAGTTTCAACTTTAGTCAGATTGTAAATAACAAAATTTCCAGAAAATGATCACTTTCAGATCCACCCTCTACTCTACCTGCGGACTGGTGAAATGCAGACGGCGCTGCAGTTTGGTAAAGATGGGGTTTATGGTGAAGTAAAATGCCTGCCTTTCAAGTTTCAGCTTAAACAGATTGTAAATAACAAAATTGGTGTAGATGTTCACATTCAGACTTCTAGCGGTAGACTGAAGAACTGTAGACGACTCTGGGACTCCGTAAAGATACAGAATATGCTGTAGTAGATTCCTGCCAAGTTTCAGCTCAAAGGGATTAAAGAGAACCAATTGGGATGAGGTGTTCACTATCAGACAATTCGCCCTCTAGCGGCAGATAGGGGAACTGTATACAACTCTGCGACTCCGTAAAGGTAGAGCCTATGCTGTAGTAGATGCCTACCAAGTTTCAGTCTAAACCGTTGGTAAATAACAAAGTTGGAGAAGATGGTAACTTTCAGACATTTCACCCTCTAGCGGTAGACTGGGGAAGTGTATAGGACTCTGCAACTCCGTAAAGATAGAGCCTAGGATGTAGTAGATACCTGCCAAGTTTCAGCTCAAAAGGATTAAAAAGAACCAAATGGGATGAGGTTTTCACTATCAGACAATTCGCCCTCTTGCGGCTGACTGTGGAACTGTAGACGACTCTACTACTCAGCAAAGATATAGCCTATGCTATAGTAGATGCCTACCAAGTTTCAGTCTAAAAGGTTTGTAAATAACAAAGTTGGAGAAGATGTTAACTTTCATACATTTCGCCCTCTAGCGGCAGACGCGGGTACTGTAGACAACTCTGCGCGACTCAGTAAAGATATAGCCTATGCTGTAGTAGATGCCTACCAAGTTCAGTCTAAATGGATTATAAATAACAAAGTTGGAGAAGATGTTAACTTGCAGACATTTCGCCCTCTAGCGGTAGACTGGGAAATTGTAAACGACTCTGTGACTCAGTAAAGATTCAGCCTATGCTGTAGTAGATGCCTACCAAGTTTCAGTCAAAACGGATTGTAAATAATAAAGTTGGAGAAGATGTTAACTCTCAGACATTTAGCCCTCTAACGGTAGACTGGGGAACTGTGGACAACTCAGTGACTCCGGAAATATACAGCCTATGCTGCAGTATATAGCTACCAAGTTTCAGCTCAAAAGCATTAAAAACAACCCAATGAGATCAGGTTTTCACTATCGGACAATTCGCCCTCTAGCGGCAGACAGGGGAACTTCAGACGGCTCTGAGTATTACGTTGCAACGAGTTAGGGCGAGACCTATCTAACGAGCTATAGTAAGCGAGATTTCATCGAGATTAGATGTATAATATTAGATAAAATAATAATACAGTAAGTATAGGCCTACAGAAATAATTATTTTACTTTTAATATTCATAACAGTAAAACAAAAATGTTATAAACCTCTCCTTCCATGCAGCCAATGATTGAGAAAGCAGAATTACTCTGAGCAATTCGCAATAGACAACCCAAACCCACCCCAATCAACACTCCAGCCTGCTTGCTCCTTATCTGTGCCCAGCCAGCTAGCTGCGAGTTCAATAATTACCTTAACGTTGCTATGATACAGAAAACAATCCTTCCCTATTCAATACCAATAGGCCAATTCGATCGTGCTTGGCGAATATGACATATTTATACACTATTTGGTTTTTAATCAATAAATAATCATACATATTTATATTAAACACTCGAATAAAATAAAAACTTTGTGAGAATGGGACACGGCGAATCTACCCATGTTAATTTTATACCAGGTGGGATAAATGTTAGCCCTCTAAATAATTAATTACCGATAGAAGAACCGAAATAATTCGATAAATTTCGCCCGAAAATCACGAAAATCGCCCTCTAGCGGCAGACGGGCGAACTTCAGACGGCTCTGAGTATTACGTTGCAACGAGTTAGGGCGAGACCTTTCTAACGAGCTATAGCAAGCGAGATTTCATCGAGATGGGTTCGATTGTATAGCCGATGACAAACACACAGACAGACAATCGATATTTATATATATTAGACTAGAAAGCCCGTGGCCCTTCGGGCCACGGCTTTCTAGTTCACAAGCCTATTCACCATTCCAAACATTAGATTAATTAATTAACTTAACTTAACAAAACGTCACATGATTGAGTGTTCTCTCAAACAAAAGGACTGAAGCTGATTTACTTTTCAAATATCTACTATACTACGTACAACATAAGGCTTACAGTAGGTTGTATAAAGTAGATAAATACCTGCCAAGTATCATTTCCAAAGGATTATAAATAGTAAAAATATGGAAGAAGGTTAAACTGTAGAACTGCAGGTGGTTATCATCCTCGTAAACACAACCTATAGTTTATTTAGTTTAGTAGGTACTGTACAGTACTTTTAGATCGCTGCCAAGAATAAACTCTAAAGAATTTAAATGGGAGAAGGATTTCACTTTCAGACAATTCGTCCCTAGTGGCGGACTGGAGAACTGCAGACTGGTCAACGTCCTTCCCAAAGACGCAGCTTATGATGTAGTACAGAGACCTCTGCCAAGTATCAGCCTAAAAGCATTTTTAATAAATAAATGTGAGAATGTTTTCACTTTTCAGACATTTCGCACCCTCTAGCAGTATACTGGAGAACTGCAGACTGGTTAGCATCCGCCCCAAACACACAGCCTATGGTGTAGTATACCTTTCCCAAGTATAAAAAAAAGCATTAGAAACAACGAAATGGGAGAAGGTTTTCATTTCAGACATTTCACCCTCTAGCGGCAGACTGAGGAATTGCAGATTGGTCAAGTTCTCCACAAAGACGCAGCCTATGGTGTAGTAGACCTCTGCCAAGCATCAGCCTAAAAGCATTATAAACATCGAAATGGGAGAGGGTATTCACTTTCAGACACTTCGCCCCCTAGCGGCCGAATGGAGAACTGCAGTTTGTTCGGCGTCCTCCCCAGACACACCCTATGGTGTAATACACATCTGCCAAGTGTCAGCCTAAAAGCATATTAATAACGAAATGGGATAAGGTTTTCACTTTCAGACATTGGGCCCCCTAGCGGTAGACTGGAGAAATGCAGACTGGTTCTAGCTCCACCCCAAACACGCAGTCTTTGTGTAGTAGACCTCTGCCAAGTATCAGCAAAAAAGCATTATAAACAACGAAATGGGTGAAGGTTTTCACTTTCAGACATTTGGCCCCCTAGCGGCAGACTGGAGAAATGCAGACTGGTTCTAGCTCCTCCCCAAACACGCAGTCTTTGCGTGGTAGACCTCTGCCAAGTATCAGCAAAAAAGCATTATAAACAACGAAATGGGTGAAGGTTTTCACTTTCAGACATTGCGCCTCCTAGCGGCAGACAGAGGAATTGCAGATTGCTCAGAGTTCTCCACACACACGCAGTCTATGGTGTAGCAGACCTCTGCCAAGTATCAGCAAAAAAGCATTATAAACAACGAAATGGGTACGGTTTTCACTATCAGATATTTCTCCCCCTAGCAGCAGACTGGGGAATTGCAGATTGGTCAGCATCCTCCGAAAACACACAGCCTATGGTGTAGTAGACCTCTGCCACGTATCAACTAAAAGGCGTTAATAATAACGAAATTGGAGAAGGTTTTCAGTTTCTGACATTTCGCCCCCTAGCGGCAGACTGGAGAACTGCAGATTGATCAGTGTCCTCC
The DNA here is from genome assembly GCA_032718475.1 of Nemertoderma westbladi. Classification (NCBI taxonomy): domain Eukaryota; kingdom Metazoa; phylum Xenacoelomorpha; order Nemertodermatida; family Nemertodermatidae; genus Nemertoderma; species Nemertoderma westbladi. The sequence goes on along the minus strand of JAUCBJ010006780.1, from coordinate 26,298 downwards.
CAATCACGCAGTCTATGGTCGGGAACATATCTGCAAAGTATCATTTAGAACAGATTGAGTCTGATGGTACAACCACTGTTATAGAGTTTCCTGCTGGTTGACCTGTAATTTGGCCGAAAAATGGTTAGGCCTATGGAATAATAGCCCAATTTGACCACAAATACGCATTCACGCATAAATGATGCATAAAATTAGCCTCGATATAATGACGTTTCACGTCCATGTGCTCGGGGCAGTCTGCATCATGTAGATGCGCATCATAAAGTAGAATAATAGTCGAGACCCAACGTGTAGAGTGACAGAATGAACTGCTAGGCCTACTGCGCTACCGGTACCAAATTCACGAAATCTGCATTCACGCAAACAAACGCGTAAAATAAGACTCGAGATAGCGACAGTGCACGTGCTCGTGACGAGAGCTTTTGTTCGATGTATCGCGAGCTCCGATTGGTGCTTGTGTGTAGAAACGTATAGCTTGGACAGACAAACAGACAGACAGACAGACAGACAGACAGACACATGATATTTATATATATAGATAGATAGATACCATAGGTCTGTCTACTCAGATTACTGGATTATGCTGTTACATGTTATGTATAATAAAAATATTGATTGAGAAAATGTTTATCGAAAATCTTTACAATTTTTGCGGTCCTACTAATTACCCCAACCTACCCCAACCTACCACAAACTACCACAATCTACCACAATCTACCCCAACAATTCGATACAGGCATCTAATTACCACAATGTTATTTTACAATGGCATCTAATTACCACAATATACAGAACTCAAGTGTCTATTTACCACAAGACTATACTGCGTCTAATTACCACAATCTATTTACGAACAAGACTACACTGCACACTGCATCTAATTACCACAATATTATTTTACAATGGCATCTAATTACCACAATATACAGAACGCAAGTGTCTAATTACCACAAGACTATACTGCGTCTAATTACAACAAGACTATACTGCGTCTAATAACCACAAGACTATACTGCGTCTAATTACCACAACACTATACTGCGTCTAATTACCACAATCTATTTACCACAAGACTACACTGCATCTAATTACCACAATATTATTTTACAATGGCATCTAATTACCACAATATACAGAATGCAAGTGTCTAATTACCACAACACTATACTGCGTCTAATTACCACAATATTCAGAACGTAGTGTCTATTTACCACAAGACCACACTGCATCTAATTACCACAATATACAGAATGCAAGAGTGTCTAATTACCACAATATACAGTACGGTAGTTATTAATATTCAGTGTCTAATTACCGCAAAACTTCACTAACGTCTAATTACCACAATATACAGAACTCAAGTGTCTAATCACGGGTAGGACTAAAAACCCAAACGGCACCCAAACGAACCCAAACGGTGGAATACGGAGTTATATCAACAGGATGTTATAGTTGCCACAACGGGGAAACAATTATACGATTATACGAAAAATAATTACAGTAATGCAGCTTTTTGTGTTTTACATTCATGAAGAACACAAAAAACGGTGCCAAGCCCGTATAAATGCAGAGGCTCATCTATCAACCACGCTATTTTACACGTACAGTATATGATATACAATGGACATCATTATGTCCACTTGTGGTACATTGTTAAGGTATTAGTTTTGGAAGTAATCAGTTGTTATTTCTTTTCTGTAAATATCGTTTGTATCGAAAGACCCCCCTATTTAAATTACTGTATACTTAGTTATTGAATAAAAAGTATTTATTGTTGGGTGTTGTAGTTAAAGTTGCCGCCCTCTGGAAACAATCGCCACAACAGATGTTATAGTTGCCCCAACGGAAGAAACAATCGCCACTACGGAGGATATAGTTGCCACAATGGAGGAAACAATCGCCACAACAGATGCTATAGTTGCCACAACGGGGGACACAATCGCCACAATAGATGTTATACTGTATTTGCTACAACGGGGAAACAATTATACGATTATATGAAATAATAATTACAGTAATGCAGCTTTTTGTGTTTTACATTCATGAAGAACACAAAAAACGGTGCCAAGCCCGTATAAATGCAGAGGCTCATCTAACAACCACGCTACTTTACACGTATATGATATACAATGGAAATCATTATGTATAAAGTAGCGCTTTATTTATACGGGGGGGGGGGGGGGGGGGGGCTGAAAGCAATTGGAGAATTTATATCTCGTTTCAACTTTATAATTGATGAAATTTAATTACACACAAACATTAATAAATCAAATAAAATACGTCTATAGGATTTACAGTCGACGAGGGAATTGTTGGCAAAAGCTAAAATTATAATAAAAAAAAATAAAATAAAGTACAGTGTAATTTCTGAACGGGCATTTATCAGGGCAGGGCTTTTGTAAATAAATTCCAAGGGCAAGGGTTCTGTTGTGCTCTGGGATATGTGGGCACAATTTACTGTAGGACATACAGTTATCACAATTGGTGGTGGAGAATGATATTTATAACATAAGCGACATTTACAGTAGCAAATATGTGGAAGAATTATGTATTTCAATCCATCGTTATTATTCGTGTCGTGGAAGAGTTTCAGCGAGAAGAGTCAAAATTATGTCAACCTCGTACCGTACAAATTTCAACAGAATGGACGTGATTAATTACTCTGCAAAATTTTACTCTTAATCATAAAATCGGCCCACCCATCTATGAAATAATGGAAAACGGTGAAGGAAGAATTACGGATACTGTACCAGAAACGGACGAGACACAGGAAATACATAATTTGTAAGTTTAAATACTTTATCGCAAGTTATAAAATTAACCAATAAATGAATTGTGTTTAAACATCATTTAATTCCTAATAAAAATAATCTTAGTTTATATAAATCAATTAATGGGGCACAATTTCAGTATATTATATCCATAACGAAATCAGTTTATTTCATTTAGTAATAAGTTCTACAGTATATAGGTAGGTGAGTCTGTCGGTAGGTCAGTTGGTTAGTCTGTCGGTCAGTCGGTCGGTCAGTCTGTCGGTGGGTTAGTTGGTCAGTCAGTCGTTCAGTCTGTCGGTCGGTTGATTGGTCGGTAGGTCAGTTGGTTAGTCTGTCTGTCAGTCGGTTGGTCAGTCTGTCATTCAATCTGTCGGTCAGTTTGTTGGTTGGTTGGTCAGTTTGTGTGTGAGTCCGTCGGTCGGTTGGGAAATTTATCATTCAGTCTGTAGGTCAGTCTCTCGGTCGGTCGGTTCTGTCCCTTATATTAGAACTAATCGAGAAATCTTGAGGGTTGCGGGGGAACAGGCGGAATCAAAGGGCCCACGTACTGTATACCAAACAATGGTTAATGATAATTCGATGGAGGTGCCGAGAGACTTTCGCCAAATACGCAACAAAAAATACAACAATAAAAGAAAACTTGTTGAAAAGAAATGCGAACAGGTATCAAGCAATTTGGCTGATGATGTATTAAGTGTTATCTCATCCATTCATAGCGATCCTTTTGTTCAGGAAATAATACATCAAAAAAATAAGCCACCCAGTGTTATTCTATACACAGAGAAACAACTGGAAGACTTTAAAAGAAACAGCGCGAGTATTATAGGAATAGATCGGACATTTAATTTAGGTCCAGTTTTTGTTACTACTTTAGTGTATAAAAATCAAGCTTTAGCGCGCAAAGAAAATTCAGAAATTCCCATTTTTTTGGGACCCATGCTTCTACATTGGGACGGCGAATTTAATACATATTTTCCATTTCTTTCACATATAAAGACGAAACTAACCACCGATGCTAGGACAGTGGAAGTTAGAATAGGAAGCGATCAGGAAAAGGGTTTGACGAAAGCAATTAGAGTTGCTTTTCCGTCTGCAACTAACATTATTTGTAGTAAACATCTCAAAGACGATATAAGTCGATACCTAATTAATAAAGTTGGCTGCGATGGGGACGAACGCAATGCTATCATACTGTAGGTATTATATTCGGTCCGAATGGTATTGCAAAAAGTTGTGATGAACATACGTTCAATACTCGTTTATTCGAGCTTATGCCCTTTTTAACAAAGTACCCAGTATTCGATAAGTACTTTGATACCCATGTGCGGGATACCTTGTATGAAAATATTTGTGTTCCACACCAAATGGGCTGCCACGAAAAACTGTGCACCAACAATAACTGCGAGTCCATCAACAATAAACTAAAGGTCACTATCGATTGGCATCCAAAGAAATTGCCAGAACTAATAAGACATTTACACTCAGTAAGCGATTTACAAATGAGTGACCTTAGGCGAGCCCTATATGGTACAGGTAATTACGTTTTGTCCAATAAATTTCAAAAGTTTAGAGTTTCTCGCAACGTCTGGTTGCAGAAAACTGAAGCCCAAAAAGATAAGCTGGTAATGGACTTTATCCATAAGCGACTACCATGTAGTGGATCTGGTCAACCTAAAGGGGAATCCGAAGTAATATTTTCAAAAGATAAAATATTCACGATGCCTAGAAGAAAAGGAACTGCAAAAAAACCCCAACAACGCAAACGTCCCAAAAGCGAGCGCACCCGCATAATACAAAGATGATTTATTTTCAGTCAGCCGAACTGACCGACCGTCTATCTAACTTAAGATGGTACACACTGACAGACCCACCCACAGTCTGACCAACCAACCGACTGACCGACAGACTGACCAACCGACCGACAGACTGACCATCCGACTGACCCACTGACAAACAAACTGACCGACCGACACACTGACTGACAAACTGACCAACCGACCGAGAGACTGACGGGCAGAGTGACCAGTGACCAACCGACCGACTGACCGATAGACTAACTAACTCACCTACCGACAGACTGACCAACAGACTGACCGACAGATTGAATGACAGACTGACCAACCGACAGACTAACCAACTGACCTACCGACAGACTCACCTACCTAAGAACTTATTACTAAATGAAATAAACTGATTTCGTTATGGATATACTGTAATATACTGAAATTGTGCCCCAATAATTGATTTATATGAACTAAGATTATTTTTATTAGGAATTAAATGATAAAGCGCTACTTTATACTGTACATAATGATGTCCATTGTATATCATATACGTGTAAAGTAGCGTGGTTGATAGATGAGCCTCTGCATTTATACGGGCTTGGCACCGTTTTTTGTGTTCTTCATGAATGTAAAACACAAAAAGCTGCATTACTGTAATTATTATTTCATATAATCGTATAATTGTTTCCCCGTTGTAGCAAATACAGTATAACATCTGTTGTGGCGATTGTGTCCCCCGTTGTGGCGATTGTGTCCCCCGTTGTGGCGATTGTTTCCTCCGTTGTGGCAACTATATCCTCCGTAGTGGCGATTGTTTCTTCCGTTGGGGCAACTATAACATCTGTTGTGGCGATTGTTTCCAGAGGGCGGCAACTTTAACTACAACACCCAACAATAAATACTTTTTATTTCAATAACTAAGTATACAGTACTTTAAATAGGGGGGTCTTTCGATACAAACGATATTTACAGAAATAACAACTGATTACTTCCAAAACTAATACCTTAACCATGTTCGATTGACATTAGTTTATTGTTTTGGTTAGAATAACGTAGCAGTTTAACTAGCTCCTCTCCCTTAATTGGATGCTTTACCATTGAAACGAGATATCAATTCTCCAATTGCTTTCAGCCCCCCCCCCCCCCCCCCCCGTATAAATAAAGCGCTACTTTATACATAATGATTTCCATTGTATATCATATACGTGTAAAGTAGCGTGGTTGTTAGATGAGCCTCTGCATTTATACGGGCTTGGCACCGTTTTTTGTGTTCTTCATGAATGTAAAACACAAAAAGCTGCATTACTGTAATTATTTTTCGTATAATCGTATAATTGTTTCCCCGTTGTGGCAACTATAACATCTGTTGATATAACTCCGTATTCCACCGTTTGGGTTACCGTTTGGGTCCGTTTGGGTTTTTAGTCCTACCCGTGATTAGACACTTGAGTTCTGTATATTGTGGTAATTAGACGTTAGTGAAGTCTTGCGGTAATTAGACACTGAATATTAATAACTACCGTACTGTATATTGTGGTAATTAGACACTCTTGCATTCTGTATATTGTGGCAATTAGATGCAGTGTGGTCTTGTGGTAAATAGACACTGCGTTCTGAATATTGTGGTAATTAGACGCAGTATAGTGTTGTGGTAATTAGAGACTTGCTTTCTGTATATTGTGGTAATTAGATGCCATTGTAAAATAATATTGTGGTAATTAGATGCAGTGTGCAGTAGTCTTGTTCGTAAATAGATTGTGGTAATTAGACGCAGTATAGTGTTGTGGTAATTAGACACTTGCATTCTGTATATTGTGGTAATTAGATGCCATTGTAAAATAATATTGTGGTAATTAGATGCAGTGTAGTCTTGTGGTAAATAGATTGTGGTAATTAGACGCAGTATAGTGTTGTGGTAATTAGACGCAGTATAGTGTTGTGGTAATTAGACGCAGTATAGTGTTGTGGTAATTAGACGCAGTATAGTCTTGTGGTAAATAGACACTTGCGTTCTGTATATTGTGGTAATTAGATGCCATTGTAAAATAATATTGTGGTAATTAGATGCAGTGTGCAGTGTAGTCTTGTTCGTAAATAGATTGTGGTAATTAGACGCAGTATAGTCTTGTGGTAATTAGACGCAGTATAGTCGTGTGGTAAATAGACACTTGAGTTCTGTATATTGTGGTAATTAGATGCAGTGTAGTGTTGTGGTAAATAGATACTTGCATTCTGTATATTGTGGTAATTAGACGCAGTATAGGTTGTGGTAATTAGACGCAGTATAGTGTTGTGGTAATTAGACACTCGCGTTCTGTATATTGTGGTAATTAGACGCAGTATAGTGTTGTGGTAATTAGACGCAGTATAGTGTTGTGGTAATTAGACACTTGCGTTCTGTATATTGTGGTAATTAGACGCAGTATAGTGTTGTGGTAATTAGACACTTGCGTTCTGTATATTGTGGTAATTAGACGCTGTATAGTATTGTGGTAATTAGACACTTGCGTTCTGTATATTGTGGTAATTAGATGCGCAGTTAGTCTTGTGGTAAATAGACACTTGAGTTCTGTATATTGTGGTAATTAGATGCCATTGTAAAATAATATTGTGGTAATTAGATGCCTGTATCGAATTATTGGGGTAGATTGTGGTAGATTGTGGTAGTTTGTGGTAGGTTGGGGTAGGTTGGGGTAATTAGTAGGACCCCAATTTTTGTGAAAATTTTTCCTGTCTTTTTTCCCGCTATTTCCCCGAGGAGACCGGGAAATTTGTGAAAAATATCAGAGTCTTTTCATACATAGTGGAACGATGCAGTAGGCCTACGGGGTAGGCCTAATGAATATTCGAAGAAAAATTTTGAATAGGCTAAAGATTGGGAAACAAATTTCCCGTATTTTTTCCCGAGGAAAACGGGAAATTTGAGAAAAATATCAGAGTCTTTTCATATAGGCCTATAGCAGTATAGACAATGTAGAAATGAATAGGGTCCTACGAATTACCCAAAAAAACACAATATTACCCAAACAAAACACAAAATAGCACAAAAAAATACAAAAAATTACACAAACAAACACAAAAATACATGTTTTTCATAAACAATGTAGCCTATCTACAATAAGATTTAGTCGCTTTTGTTCATTTGATGGTGCACAATGATTTTTATCATTTGTAAATGTAAATATTTGTGTAAATTTTAATATTTGTGTAAATTTTAATATTTGTGTAAGTTTTGATAGTTGTGTAAATTTTATCATTTGTGCAAATTTTATTATCTGAGTATATTTTATTAATGTACTCCAACTGTCCAAATCGATATTATTGGGGTGAACATTCAGACATTATGTACTGTAGGTTATCTTAAGTGCATTTAATATTGCCTGATAACTTCTCCCGTTATTACAAATTTAATATTTTACGGATGTTTATTTTATGGATATTTATGGATGTTAAACACATACAATATTTTACTTTTACTGTGTTGAATTTAGATAATGAATAAATAAATAAATAAATAAATTACATTCGGCAGTTCGGTCTGTTTCTGTCACCCTCAGAATACGGGCAGACGAGACGGGGGTACCGTATGCCGTACCGGTACCGGTCAGCCGGTAGGCCTATTCCTGTATTCAGTCAGGTAGGCATATTGTCTAAATTAAATAAATAATTGGCGAGGCCTAATATCGTTATTTCACCTGGTGCCTGGCCCGGATGCGCGGCACCACTGGCAGACGAGCACAGACATTGCCATTCTGGCTGTCTGGACGGTTTGAGGGTGGACAGGTGGGCGGACGGACACGGACACGGACACGGATAGCCTGACAGCTGGAGCCCGGAGGTAGACCAGTACAGCAGTAGACTGTAGAGGTTAAAGATTCCTAGGACATTGTTCATTGTAGTTTCTTTTCTACTGCTCATCTCAGCATCTGCTATGGATTATATGGGATTAGGTCGCTCATCCTTGTTGAAACGACAGGCGACGATAGGAGAAGACAGTAGCATGGCTTCAATTCGTGCAGAAACATTAGAAGTGCCAGTAATCAACCCTGAGGAAGTTGAAGCCCAGTGCAATAACATGAGGCAAATATTTGAACCTCTGATGCCGGATGGTTATTGCGTTTTGAGAAAACAGTTGTTATCATCAACGTTCTTTACTCATTGCCCCCATAGTAAGCAGTTGGGAATTCAGTTGGCTCGTTTGAGGCAGTTGGTTACCCACCGAGCAATGTTAATGTTCCAACGCGAATGTTATGTTATTATTGTTCAGGCGCAAAATTACCTCCAAGAACTACAAGGGATTGTACAAGTTGAATCGAAGGTTAGTGCGAGTGTAGTTGAGCTTGAGATACTCTCTCAACCAGTCAACTGGTTAGAAATTAGGCGAATTTTCTTTGATATTCGAATTGTTTATCTCACAATAACATTGTTTTAACGAATTTTACAACAGACAAGGTTTGCGCCTTGCGGGGCAATAATAGGCCTATTAAATTATTCATAGGGTGCGCCCTACAGCCAAGTACATTAGTAGTTCGCTTTGCAAGTATATCTATCTGTACTGTATCAGTATATAGGCCTATATATGACAAAACATTGGCAGCATGTAAAACCTCATGAATATTATGTTATTAACAAGGTGTCATTTTAATGTAAAGTGCATTTATAAAGCAGAAAACTTTAGAAGCATAGTAAAATGGAGAGGGGGGATTCCATATACCACCTGGTGTGATTATTAATTAAGGGCTGACACATACACCACTTTTATTCCCCTGTTCTAGTTATGTAATTCTCTACTCCATGGAGACTCAGACCCTGATGAGATGGAGTCTCGTCTGGAGTACCTGGTGTCTGTATGCGAGGACACCCGCATCCATATGGACCACTGGACCTCCATACAACAGCGTCTACTCACCCAACCATTACTCAACTCCTACCACGCGGGGATGTTCCCCCAACTAGAATCCATCAGATCCACTCTCTCCACAATCAGGGACTCCACTCTCTATTGGTTGTCTCATCTACTCCGGTTGGGTCTCCAGGTTTTCGCACACACCAGGTGAGTTCCAGTGTTTTTATTCAAGCTTTAGTACCGGTACCTGTTTGTCTGAACGCTGTTTATTGAGCTACAGACACTACAGAATTACCATTTCATCGAAGTTATATTATTTAATATCTGTTTTTAGTCTCTGTCAGGTTCCCGACAATCTCCTGTGGAACTCTACTCGAGGCCTCGAGGAATTCAACATATTAATCGACTCGAGTAAACACCTCAGTCTCTCTTCCCCGTCCTACTCCCTGTGCCATCCGTTCCGCGGCCCTTCTATCCTGGTACACTCCCCCCATCCCACCCAATCCAACGCCCTGTACAACACCCTGGACGGGGTTTATACTGTCTCCTTCGCCACTGTTATCTCTCTCCTTGCGGAAGAGCGCTCCAAGATGATCTGTAAGGCAGTCCGCTGGTTCTTCACGCAATCCCGAGAGTTCATCGCCGGTACTTCCGGTATCGGCGACCACGATTGGTCCGCGGACGACTCCTCGAGTTTCGCTCTCCCCTCGTCGCCTCCGGCTACGGACGACGACGATTCCTCTTCCGGTTGCTCCTCCATCCTCCCCACGGAGTTACCGCGCCCCCTAGCCGTAGCCGATGTCCCCGTACCGGACGTCTCCACCCGTTGCTCCGCCCTACTCGACGTAATATCCGCCGAGGAAGATTTCTCCTCGCAGTTTTTTACTTCGATCTCGAGTAACACGAGTTTAATGCGACGCAACGCTTCTCGCAGCGATCTATTCGCCAAGGACACGCGCACGCGGCCGTCTATAGATACGCGCGTCACCCAGTTGAGTCGGGCCCCCGTCTCGTTGGGTTTACTCGCGTCTCGTATCGAGGAATCCACCAGCGAACCCGGGGATGAGTCGCCCAAGGTCGCCCAGTCGACCAAGAAGAAGTCCCGGAAGTCGGTTCGGTGGGGAGATACTGCGGATACCGGGGTCGTGTCATTCCTGAGGACAAGGTGAGTTCATCAGTAACTTATTTTATCAAACCGTTATGTAGTGGTTAAATCAATTAAATCACGACCTTACTGTAGGTCGTGGGTTCAACCCCTGCATGGGGGCTAATGGAGTTTTCGTTTCAGCACGAATGCTTGATATATAGGGTTTAGCCATGGCGCATCTCTACCTTTCTTCTAGCTAAATGAGTACTGGAGTTTCTTCTTTTATACTGTAAAATCCGCATCCGTGCGGAGGTCACCTCAGCAAATTCCAATTAACTGTAAAAGTATATTTAAACTAATAATGTGCAAACTAGAGTTGAAACAGAGACTTCTGAGACACGGACTAGACAACCTTCACATTTGGTGTATACAGAACTCTCTAGATGTAAACCTTATCAAAACAAAAATAGTTAAATTCCGAAACGGGGGCCGCCTAACTTGCTTTACGATAAATTTCATTACGGCGGAAAACCAATAAAGATCAGTGACCACTACGAGTATTTAGGGGGTTCACTCCAGCCCACTTTGACATTCACCAAACACGTTAAATGTAAAAGTCCAACGCCGCCATCGGCTGTTTGAACAACTTACATCTGGTATCTGTAGAAAATGGAATTATATTATTTGATATGAAAATCGCTCCCTTTTGCACACACGCATTAATTGAAATCGGTCGGTCCATACGTCCCAAATTAAAGACCTCAACAAAATTAAGACCACCTTCATCAAACGACTTCTCGGCTTGCATATATCCTCTTCCTCCACACTTGCACTCAACTAACTAACCAACAAACCTTCATCAACGACATTCTACTCAACACCCACATACAATTTAACTCTGCTGACGTTCTAGAACTCTACAAACAACATCAATCTGATCGCAACGAAAATTTTCAACCAACAACTCTACCTATTAGGACCGGCATTTAAGTCAAATACTTGGAAAAACAGTAACCAGAAAAACCGACATTTAATAACAAGATTTACATCCCACGGCTTCCATCACAAACTCTGTTCAACTACCTCTTTCGGCTCTCCAACCTCAGTATGTATATGTAGATTTTATGTCCCAACTCGACTAACGACCGATACCACGCCCTTACTTGCCCACAGAGCCCCCCTTTATCAACTCGTCTAGCGACCGATACCACGCCCTTACTTGCCCACAGAGCCCCCTTTATCAACTCTAGCTACATAGTATTGCTGATTTACCCCGACCGACTGGGGGTGTATAGATTTAATATAATAAATAATTTATTAACAAAACCGTATATTATTTTGAATGATTTTAATAATTATTATTTTTTTGAATTATTTTGATTTGATGATATTATTGCATATTGATTTATTTAATAGATGAATTATTTCAACCGCTAATTATCGGTTGAAATAATTCAACTGTTATTTATATAAATCAGTAATGCAATAATATCGGGTAGGTGTAAAACGCGGATCCGGATCCGGATTCCAAAATTATCAATTAAGGGAAAGGAACAGGTAACAGTGGCATGTTATTTTAACCAAAACAATAAAACAGGTGTCAATAGAACAGGTTATAGTTTTATTTTTGGGAGTTATAAAAATGTAAAAAAAATCGACTTCCGTGGGGACAATATGTAGAATCCTGAACCAGATCCGCGTTTTACTCTGATAATATATAATGATTATGATATGATAAATTATATAATATCAAGCAAAATAATTCAACAAAAATGTTTTAAATCAACCAATAAATATTAATCGAATAATTCAGAATGGCAAAAATAATTTAAAACGATCAATAATATCGGACTCGTATTAAATTATTGAATACTAAATGCATGCCATTAACCATATAAATATAGTTAATAGTTAAAAACGAATGTACCTGTTTGTGGCTGTGCTATAGTCAATTAATTGTAAGTGCAAAACAAACACAGTCTATAATCTCTGGCTCTGGTCTCCGGTATTTTACAAAATAATTATCTGGGTAGGTTTCTGGTTCACCGGGATTAATAAAAACAAGTTTATGTTTTAACTGTAATGCGCACCACTTTATGACTAGGGGTATTCATAAGGTAATAAATATATCTTCTTAGTTTTACAGTACTGTGTACTACCACGATAGGCATGCTGCATTGCAGCTGCATTTTTAATAATGCTGTGCCGGCTTGTCGACAAAATTGCGCCGCCACAACTCCCTATCACCCATTACATTTGCTAGATCATCCGCATCTTCAAGGCCAGTGTCCTTTAAGATGCGTCTCAAGAAAGTCATGGGCTGTCCACCATGCTTATTCACTCCATGAGGCTGCCAAAGTACAAGATTATGCACTGGCTGGTCCTCACGCCGAAAGCAATGTCCTGCAAAGCGGAGGCGACTTTGTTCTAGTGTCAAGCTTGGGGGAACCAATGAGACACCTCCAATGTTATATAGTGTCTGGTTGGAGATGTGTGCATTGTACTTGACACAATGAACCCGGCGTAGCATTCTTGTGAATGTGCCATCCAGAGATTTGGTGTCCTCAACAGTTAGAGCCCAGCATGGACTCCCATAGAGGAGTACTGGAACTACTGCTGCTCTAAATAATCGGACCTTAAGTTTCCGATTAATTCTCGATGACTTCCAAATCCTGGAAAGCCTATTCAAGGCTGCCCATGCCTTTCCCTTACGTATTCGAAGGTCCTCACCTGATTCCGGATCCGTACTGTCAGTACGGATCAGTACTGTGTGGTGTGATAACTATCAAAGGACGACTTGGTTCGTCAAGTTATTATACTAAGTACTACAGATTATAGAGCCAAAGAATCATTTAGTATATGGGTCCATGCCAACCATATTGACCAATGTCCCGCACATGATTTTTGAAATTTGTTGAATTTTGAAATTAACTTTGAGAATTTGGCATAGTGATAGTTAGAAAGAGCGATAATTTCTGCATATGAAACCAGAAAGTTTTTAATCCAGTGACAACATAAAGTTTCACTTTCTGGGAAACTTTGCCGTGAAAAGTGGGGCTAAATATATTTTTATATATTTATTATTATTATATCTAAATAATTGTGCTAATAATTTTTTAAATACTTTGTTATTAAATATAATTTAACCCCCTGGGGGTGTAGAGATTCTGAAAAAATATATTTTGTCAGGAAAATAACAATGTGATACACAAAACTGTTGCATATGGTCAACTGAAAACCGATATTTTATATCAAAAAATTAATTTGAAAATGTAAATAGACAGTTTTTGATGTCATGTATGGGACATATTGATATGGTATAGAAAGGAAATTTACATGGAAACGATTATTGTAATTTTTGACATTTATTTTCCAATTAAAAACAAATCATAAAATTATTCAAACAACTCGACTCCGTACTAGAATTTAAATTCAGTTCATCGTCCTTCCCACTGCCAACTCCTGTTCAATTCACAACTTCCATCCCACTCTCAACCAAACTGTCCCAATCTCAAAACCCTTTCCACAAATATATAGTTATTTGGGTAATAAGTTAATTTGGTCTGTTGTCAATTAAGGGGAAGGAGCAGATTACAGTTTATCTGTGACTGGTAAGCCCCCAGCCATTAATTAAATGTCAGTTAGACTATGATTAACTTCTGCCCCCAACACAATGTCAAGTATGGGACATCCTGTCACGTTATGGGACATGGCAGTTTTTTCAACCTGGCCAAACAAGTGTTTACATAGCAGTCTCACTGATACAACCCATACATGGCAAAACTATCAGAGAAATGGATGTGGTGATCTAAATCTTGATGAGTTCGCGTTTACAGATGGAAAACCTCCGTTAAGTATGGGACACTTTTTTGGACCATTTTGGACACGCTCACGAAATTTATTTATATGAACTGCTAAAACGCCAAAAATTGCCAATCTAACTCAAACATATCTGGAAGAATATGAGTGGAAGTGTTAACACATCGGGTTAATGAGACCATATTTGACAATTTATATGCTATTAAATTAATCATTTACCGAGTGTCACGTATGTGACAAAAAAACGGACCACGTTAATTTTTTTTTGTTTTTCTGATATCTCCAATTTACTACGAAACTACAGCAGGAAGGGGACCGATTATTGTGTATTCGGCAATCAAATTATCAAAGCCAACCGACCATTCATTCTCGAATGATTTTCCATTTTTTGTATATTTTTTGTCCCGTCACACGTGACTTGGTCAATATGGTTGGCATTAACCCATATATATTTTTCATATATATTTTAAGTCAATAAATTGATCGGCTTTTAATTAGCAATTACGGCTATCTTAATAATAAGGAATGTAAATTTGTTAAATAAATTATTAACTAATTATTTATCTTATTAATATTTCAATAAAGGAGAGACAATAATAATATAGAGAACAATAAACTTTTAGTTATTAATATTTAATAATGATTAGGTATATGGATAGTTTGTGGCAACGGTTTGCCGTAAACATGTACCTTCAGTGGTCGGAGCCGGCCTGGCGGTCCAACTCAACCCACCAACCTCTGGGTCACGTCGGCTTGGCAGACCGATCCACCGCACTGCTGCTATGTCGGATGATCCATCTAGTTACATTGAGCGCGAGAGACGACATCCTGCCCTCCAGCATGGTCTCGGGTCTGCGTTGCGTGGTTACCAACCTCCTGCTCTCTATTGGTTTATCCCAATGGGACTCCCTGTACTCCCAGTCTATCGCCGCCTCTCTCAGCCCCAAACTCCAGTCTGCTAAGTCTCTACAGGGTGTCACTGCGTCCCATGTGTCCCGTTTCGCCATGTGGGTGTCCCGTTCAGTAACACCTCTCCTCGTCACTCTCAGGGCGATGGACCACCAACTTCCTACCTCGACATTCCCCCACACTGGAATACAAAGGTAAGTGGAAGCTGATGGAGCTGGACTACCATGGAGGTTGTATTTGTAAAGGTATTAAACCGAAGGTCCTTTCTTGGGTTAGTGGTTTAATCAGGTACCTTGAATTCACATAACTCCGGAGGTCGAGGGTTCGATCCCTACAAATGACTCAAAGGGACTAGCCAGGGACATATCTCTCTCTACCTTGCATCCTTACATGTTACATGGTCACTCAGATTCCTCTGGGGAGCATTGAGATCCCGGGTGTAACATTCGAGTAAACTTTACTTTTTACTGTATTTCAACCGACGACTTTTTACTGCTTTGTTATTGAGCTTTCTCCGCTTTTACTCCTTAGATTCAACCAGCGGTGTGTTAGTGAATCGATGCCCCGGGTCTACGCCGCTATACTAGTATCCCTAGACACCTACCGACATTGGTACCACATCCGTATCGACAGATACCTCCAGGTCTGGAACACGCCCGCCTACATTCTGCTAACATACTCGGATCTGCGACTCGTCGCCGCTCTCGCCAACACCACATCCAATCACATTCGATCCCTCATACAAGATCACTCGCCCGTCTTCCAATCCCTCAACGCCTATTGGCAGTTGGTGCTGGGTGAGACCGAGATGTTGAGCCAATTGAATAGCTCCGCGGCGCGGCTCTACACGGAACAGGCGACTACTATGTGCGCCAACCTCTGGAGGGAGTGCTTCCCGCCGGGGAAGGACTGGAAGCGTAAAACAACGCCACCTACAGGACCTAACGAGTATGTGAATGTGATAATTGAATCCCTGTTGGAACCGCTGGGTGAGGGATTATCAGTAATCCCTACAGTGGGACAGATACATCTGTTATCGATGACTTTAATAGCGGTTTACCAAACCTGGTTGGATCACATACTGAAAGAGAAGGTGAAGTTTAGTTTATACGGGGCCCTCCAGTTGCAGTTGGACTTCAACGAGGTCAAGAATTGGTTGCTAAGCGAGGGATGCGGGGTTACCAGGGAGGCGATCAGGGGTCTGTTGTCTCTCGATATGTTCGAACAGTTGCAGGGTGTGATGAACGTGTTGTTGGAACAGCCCAGCGGGGTGACCTCACGGGATTCGGTCGCTAGACAACCCGCGATGCTGAACCGAAGGGACATCGATATTCCTCAGATATACCGAGACCCGACAGGGGGCGTGACTCCCTCGCTGGATATACGGCTCTCTGATTGGTTGAATCTCCGACTACACAGCGGGTCCGTCTCTAAGTGGCGTCTCCCGTCTATTTGTTACACCAATCAGGAATGACCCACAGATGTTATACAATTATTATTGGTGCAGTTTATTAGTGTTGGTTATTTACCTGCTGCAGTTATTTATTTATTTATTTTTAATAGCCAACTATTCCATTCCCTCGCCCAACTTTTCCAGTCTAATTTATGGGAAAAATAAACAGAATTTTGAAATTTATAATAAAATAATAACTATTTTTTACTTGGGAGACATATAGTACTTTATATCCCGCTGACGTCAGCCATCGAGGTTAATTATAGATCAAAGGCCCTTAAAAGTAGTGCCGAACAGTAAAACTGAAATAAAACATTTTAAGAAAACTTTGTGAAAAATTAATAAATTTAAATAATAAATTATAATTTTTTTAAATTCAAGGTAAATAAAATTGAATACTATAAATGCTGATCCAATCCATTACTGATATAATACTTGCTTCAAGGTTTACTTACACCCAAACCCTAATTCCAATCCATTACTGATGTAATACTTGCTACAACAAGGTTTACTTACACCCAAACCCTAATTCCAATCCATTACTGATGTAATACTTGCTACAAGGTTTACTTACACCCAAACCCTAATTCCAATCCATTACTGATGTAATACTTGCTACAACAAGGTTTACTTACACCCAAACCCTAATTCCAATCCATTACTGATGTAATACTTGCTACAAGGTTTACTTACACCCAAACCCTAATTCCAATCCATTACTGATGTAATACTTGCTACAAGGTTTACTTACACCCAAACCCTAATTCCAATCCATTACTGATGTAATACTTGCTACAAGGTTTACTTACACCCAAACCCTAATTCCAATCCATTACTGATGTAATACTTGCTACAACAAGGTTTACTTACACCCAAACCCTAATTCCAATCCATTACTGATGTAATACTTGCTACAAGGTTTACTTACACCCAAACCCTAATTCCAATCCATTACTGATGTAATACTTGCTACAAGGTTTACTTACACCCAAACCCTAATTCCAATCCATTACTGATGTAATACTTGCTACAACAAGGTTTACTTACACCCAAACCCTAATTCCAATCCATTACTGATGTAATACTTGCTACAAGGTTTACTTACACCCAAACCCTAATTCCAATCCATTACTGATGTAATACTTGCTACAAGGTTTACTTACACCCAAACCCTAATTCCAATCCATTACTGATGTAATACTTGCTACAACAAGGTTTACTTACACCCAAACCCTAATTCCAATCCATTTCTGATGTAATACTTGCTACAAGGTTTACTTACACCCAAACCCTAATTCCAATCCATTACTGATGTAATACTTGCTACAACAAGGTTTACTTACACCCAAACCCTAATTCCAATCCATTACTGATGTAATACTTGCTACAACAAGGTTTACTTACACCCAAACCCTAATTCCAATCCATTACTGATGTAATACTTGCTACAAGGTTTACTTACACCCAAACCCTAATTCCAATCCATTACTGATGTAATACTTGCTACAAGGTTTACTTACACCCAAACCCTAATTCCAATCCATTACTGATGTAATACTTGCTACAACAAGGTTTACTTACACCCAAACCCTAATTCCAATCCATTACTGATGTAATACTTGCTACAACAAGGTTTACTTACACCCAAACCCTAATTCCAATCCATTACTGATGTAATACTTGCTACAAGGTTTACTTACACCCAAACCCTAATTCCAATCCATTACTGATGTAATACTTGCTACAACAAGGTTTACTTACACCCAAACCCTAATTCCAATCCATTACTGATGTAATACTTGCTACAAGGTTTACTTACACCCAAACCCTAATTCCAATCCATTACTGATGTAATACTTGCTACAAGGTTTACTTACACCCAAACCCTAATTCCAATCCATTACTGATGTAATACTTGCTACAACAAGGTTTACTTACACCCAAACCCTAATTCCAATCCATTACTGATGTAATACTTGCTACAACAAGGTTTACTTACACCCAAACCCTAATTCCAATCCATTACTGATGTAATACTTGCTACAAGGTTTACTTACACCCAAACCCTAATTCCAATCCATTACTGATGTAATACTTGCTACAAGGTTTACTTACACCCAAACCCTAATTCCAATCCATTACTGATGTAATACTTGCTACAACAAGGTTTACTTACACCCAAACCCTAATTCCAATCCATTACTGATGTAATACTTGCTACAAGGTTTACTTACACCCAAACCCTAATTCCAATCCATTACTGATGTAATACTTGCTACAACAAGGTTTACTTACACCCAAACCCTAATTCCAATCCATTACTGATGTAATACTTGCTACAAGGTTTACTTACACCCAAACCCTAATTCCAATCCATTACTGATGTAATACTTGCTACAACAAGGTTTACTTACACCCAAACCCTAATTCCAATCCATTACTGATGTAATACTTGCTACAACAAGGTTTACTTACACCCAAACCCTAATTCCAATCCATTACTGATGTAATACTTGCTACAAGGTTTACTTACACCCAAACCCTAATTCCAATCCATTACTGATGTAATACTTGCTACAAGGTTTACTTACACCCAAACCCTAATTCCAATCCATTACTGATGTAATACTTGCTACAACAAGGTTTACTTACACCCAAACCCTAATTCCAATCCATTACTGATGTAATACTTGCTACAACAAGGTTTACTTACACCCAAACCCTAATTCCAATCCATTACTGATGTAATACTTGCTACAAGGTTTACTTACACCCAAACCCTAATTCCAATCCATTACTGATGTAATACTTGCTACAACAAGGTTTACTTACACCCAAACCCTAATTCCAATCCATTACTGATGTAATACTTGCTACAAGGTTTACTTACACCCAAACCCTAATTCCAATCCATTACTGATGTAATACTTGCTACAAGGTTTACTTACACCCAAACCCTAATTCCAATCCATTACTGATGTAATACTTGCTACAAGGTTTACTTACACCCAAACCCTAATTCCAATCCATTACTGATGTAATACTTGCTACAAGGTTTACTTACACCCAAACCCTAATTCCAATCCATTACTGATGTAATACTTGCTACAACAAGGTTTACTTACACCCAAACCCTAATTCCAATCCATTACTGATGTAATACTTGCTACAAGGTTTACTTACACCCAAACCCTAATTCCAATCCATTACTGATGTAATACTTGCTACAAGGTTTACTTACACCCAAACCCTAATTCCAATCCATTACTGATGTAATACTTGCTACAACAAGGTTTACTTACACCCAAACCCTAATTCCAATCCATTACTGATGTAATACTTGCTACAAGGTTTACTTACACCCAAACCCTAATTCCAATCCATTACTGATGTAATACTTGCTACAAGGTTTACTTACACCCAAACCCTAATTCCAATCCATTACTGATGTAATACTTGCTACAACAAGGTTTACTTACACCCAAACCCTAATTCCAATCCATTACTGATGTAATACTTGCTACAACAAGGTTTACTTACACCCAAACCCTAATTCCAATCCATTACTGATGTAATACTTGCTACAAGGTTTACTTACACCCAAACCCTAATTCCAATCCATTACTGATGTAATACTTGCTACAACAAGGTTTACTTACACCCAAACCCTAATTCCAATCCATTACTGATGTAATACTTGCTACAACAAGGTTTACTTACACCCAAACCCTAATTCCAATCCATTACTGATGTAATACTTGCTACAAGGTTTACTTACACCCAAACCCTAATTCCAATCCATTACTGATGTAATACTTGCTACAACAAGGTTTACTTACACCCAAACCCTAATTCCAATCCATTACTGATGTAATACTTGCTACAACAAGGTTTACTTACACCCAAACCCTAATTCCAATCCATTACTGATGTAATACTTGCTACAAGGTTTACTTACACCCAAACCCTAATTCCAATCCATTACTGATGTAATACTTGCTACAAGGTTTACTTACACCCAAACCCTAATTCCAATCCATTACTGATGTAATACTTGCTACAACAAGGTTTACTTACACCCAAACCCTAATTCCAATCCATTACTGATGTAATACTTGCTACAACAAGGTTTACTTACACCCAAACCCTAATTCCAATCCATTACTGATGTAATACTTGCTACAAGGTTTACTTACACCCAAACCCTAATTCCAATCCATTACTGATGTAATACTTGCTACAAGGTTTACTTACACCCAAACCCTAATTCCAATCCATTACTGATGTAATACTTGCTACAACAAGGTTTACTTACACCCAAACCCTAATTCCAATCCATTACTGATGTAATACTTGCTACAAGGTTTACTTACACCCAAACCCTAATTCCAATCCATTACTGATGTAATACTTGCTACAAGGTTTACTTACACCCAAACCCTAATTCCAATCCATTACTGATGTAATACTTGCTACAACAAGGTTTACTTACACCCAAACCCTAATTCCAATCCATTACTGATGTAATACTTGCTACAAGGTTTACTTACACCCAAACCCTAATTCCAATCCATTACTGATGTAATACTTGCTACAAGGTTTACTTACACCCAAACCCTAATTCCAATCCATTACTGATGTAATACTTGCTACAACAAGGTTTACTTACACCCAAACCCTAATTCCAATCCATTACTGATGTAATACTTGCTACAAGGTTTACTTACACCCAAACCCTAATTCCAATCCATTACTGATGTAATACTTGCTACAAGGTTTACTTACACCCAAACCCTAATTCCAATCCATTACTGATGTAATACTTGCTACAACAAGGTTTACTTACACCCAAACCCTAATTCCAATCCATTACTGATGTAATACTTGCTACAAGGTTTACTTACACCCAAACCCTAATTCCAATCCATTACTGATGTAATACTTGCTACAACAAGGTTTACTTACACCCAAACCCTAATTCCAATCCATTACTGATGTAATACTTGCTACAAGGTTTACTTACACCCAAACCCTAATTCCAATCCATTACTGATGTAATACTTGCTACAAGGTTTACTTACACCCAAACCCTAATTCCAATCCATTACTGATGTAATACTTGCTACAACAAGGTTTACTTACACCCAAACCCTAATTCCAATCCATTACTGATGTAATACTTGCTACAACAAGGTTTACTTACACCCAAACCCTAATTCCAATCCATTACTGATGTAATACTTGCTACAACAAGGTTTACTTACACCCAAACCCTAATTCCAATCCATTACTGATGTAATACTTGCTACAACAAGGTTTACTTACACCCAAACCCTAATTCCAATCCATTACTGATGTAATACTTGCTACAACAAGGTTTACTTACACCCAAACCCTAATTCCAATCCATTACTGATGTAATACTTGCTACAACAAGGTTTACTTACACCCAAACCCTAATTCCAATCCATTACTGATGTAATACTTGCTACAACAAGGTTTACTTACACCCAAACCCTAATTCCAATCCATTACTGATGTAATACTTGCTACAACAAGGTTTACTTACACCCAAACCCTAATTCCAATCCATTACTGATGTAATACTTGCTACTAGGTTTACTTACACCCAAACCCTAATTCCAATCCATTACTGATGTAATACTTGCTACAACAAGGTTTACTTACACCCAAACCCTAATTCCAATCCATTACTGATGTAATACTTGCTACAAGGTTTACTTACACCCAAACCCTAATTCCAATCCATTACTGATGTGGGGCGAGCCACGAAGTTGGCGGAGCCTTAGCGAATTGACACTGTTAGGGGGTGGGTCAATTTATGCAAATAGTTGTCGTCGTCGTTGTCGTCGTCGTCGTCGTCGTTACGATTTTGACATGCTAATAACTTTGCTACGGACTTCAAAGCGCCTAAGTTCCAATCCATTCTGATGTAATACTTGAGCAACAAGGGTTTACTTACACCCAAACCCTAATTCCAGATCCATTACTGATGGTAATACTTGCTAGAGGGCCAAGGTTTACTTACAGCCCAAACCCTAATTCGCAATCCGATTAAGCTGAAACTTGTCAGATATGTACTTAGACCAAGCTGTGACTTTCACCAAGGAGGCTAATCCATCTGCAGTTACTCCAGTCATACCGCTAGAGGGCCAACGTTACTATGCATAAATTGACCTACCCCCTAACAGTGTCAATTCGCTAAGGCTACTGCCAAACCCGTAATTCGCGAAGTCCATTACTGATGTAATACTTGCTACAACAAGGTTTACTTACACCCAAACCCTAATTCCAATCCATTACTGATGTAATACTTGCTACAACAAGGTTTACTTACACCCAAACCCTAATTCCAATCCATTACTGATGTAATACTTGCTACAACAAGGTTTACTTACACCCAAACCCTAATTCCAATCCATTACTGATGTAATACTTGCTACAAGGTTTACTTACACCCAAACCCTAATTCCAATCCATTACTGATGTAATACTTGCTACAACAAGGTTTACTTACACCCAAACCCTAATTCCAATCCATTACTGATGTAATACTTGCTACAACAAGGTTTACTTACACCCAAACCCTAATTCCAATCCATTACTGATGTAATACTTGCTACAACAAGGTTTACTTACACCCAAACCCTAATTCCAATCCAACATTATCAGTTGTAGTTTATTAGTGTTTATTATAGCAGTTTAACGTTGATTGGTGCAACTCATTTAGTGATTAGTGTTCTAATGTTAATAGCTGTTATCAACGCAATATTATTGTACTGTAATTAATTAATATATTATGTGCATATTTATTTATTTATTTCATTAGGGTCATTGAAGTAATTATACATTATTTCTTGCACTTTTTGTGGGGGGGGGGCGGGGCTGGGGGGGGTGAAAAAGAATTAATATATCGTCTCAATGTTAAATTGTTGCAGTGGTATGTTATTCTAACCAAAACAATAAACGAAATTCAATAGAACAGGTTTCAGTTTTAATTTTGGAAGTAATCAACTGCGTTAATTGCGTCGATTGCTCCCTGGAGAGGGATGAATTTGTATTTTACGTCTATATGCGGTCTATAAGTGCGGTCTACCCCCCCCCCCCCCCCCCCCCCCCCTCCCCTCCTCCCCTCCCTAAGGCCTCGTTCACATTTAGAGAGTCGGAAGTCGTGACACAATTATTAATTAAAACACATTTTTGATCATAACTTTTGTCTTTAATGTTTTGTGAACGTGGCAATGTTATTGGTACTGAAATAAAAAACCAGTCGAAGATTAAAATACATATATTGATGTAAATTATGTTGCGATTTATTTAAGTATAGATAATATATTTTTTGTTAGCTAGAAATATTTTATTGTTGTATTAAAGATTATGGTTGTTAAAGCTATGTAGAAGATTTAAGATTGTTATTAGATTAAAAACAGTATTATTGTAAAGGAGGTTGCTTTTTGTCGCTCCCTTGACAGAAAAACCCACGACAGAAAAAAGGCACGGCAAGGATAATTTGGTTTCTTTTTCGTGCCAAGAGTTTCCCTTTTCTTTTCAGTGGCAGTTGTGAAGCGACCAAGCTCACAAGCTTTAGCTCGGCTCTGGCTCGGGACGATCTTAGTAAATACGGCTCCAGGAATACGGAATTTCATGCAACATTAAGTTCCACCATGACCTACTAAAGATATCTTTACTAGGTCATGGTTCAACGGAAAGGATCTCAGAAATAAAATCCTGTAATATTGTTGGTGTTAGTTAACGTATGTCTAGTTTTTGCTGGTTATTTTCTCTTTTTGGCACCACGAAAATTGGCCCACGGGATTCAATCAGTAGTGAGGTTAGGAAATATAAAGTTGAGCGATGAAAGTGGTTGGGGGACTTTAGATTGTGAAGGGTTGGAGGTGGAGCCCCAACCAACGCGGACGCGTCAAGTGGGCGCGTCAAGCGGGCGCGTCAAGCGGGCGCGTCAAGCGGACGCGTTAAGTGGGCGCGTCAAGCGGGCGCGTCAAGCGGGCGCGTCAAGCGGGCGCGTCAAGCGGGCGCGTCAAGCGGGCGCGTCAAGCGGGCGCGTCAAGCGGGCGCGTCAAGCGGGCGCGTCAAGCGGGCGCATCAAGCGGGCGCGTCAAGCGGGCGCGTCAAGCGGGCGCGTCAAGCGGACGCTTCAGGCGGACGCGTCAAAGGCAATAAGAGGGGGAGCTGGATTTTTAAATATTAATTTCGAAACTAAAATTATTGTTAACATTATAACAATAATTATCATGATTTAATTATACTCATTATCTGTCGCCAGGTGTTTTGCTATAGTCTCCCATACCTTCTCCTTCAATCCAATATCTTTATAAGCAGGTAACTTCTTGTCATATAATCGGATAGGGGGGTAACTGGACGCAATAGCACTATAATTTTCTTCTTCTTTATCCATTTTGTAATATTAAGGGGGGGGGGGGGGGGGTCCCTAATTGACTAGAAATTTTCAACCCCTTATTTAGGATACTGCACTGCATTTTATCCAAATTAATTGATGTTTTGCACACTTGTTGTTTGAATTGATGTTTTTTAATTTTTTATTTTACCCTTTTAACATAATTTATGAAATTATTCAAAAAATCGCAAATACTCCAACAATTTTCAATGAATTTTAATGAAATTGTATGCACATATCCGGAATACAATAAATCCTACAGACAGAATGTTGATATTATATACCGTTTTCATTTTACAGCTAATTTACAAAAATTACAACAAAAAAAAGGAAACATGCCAAAAAATCATGAAAAATGAACAAATATTTAGTTAAAATTATGGATAAACTCTAAATTTCAAAAATATTTCTATACAATAGTTTCAAAACACCAATTTTTTATACGAAAAATCAGCGATTTATATTGATTCTGTAAAAAGCCTTTGCAATTTGAATTTATAAATAGCATTCGCCAGAAAATGCATTTAATTAAATTTAAATGTTAAAATTCACACAACCTAGCTGAAAATTTTGTTGTAAGGGTTTTACGGGGCGGTGATTTCATTTCTGAAGTCAGATTTTTCATTTGACAGCGCCATGTCTGTCTGAATTGCTGTCGGTCTGTCCGTCAAAATATGACCAACAGCTGAACAGACAGACAGACAATGTGGATGACGTCATACATGAAAACTGACATCGGAAATGAAATCACCAACCATAAGTTAGCCAGTTGGTATGATTTCCTATTACTTTGACAGACAGATAGCTGGACAGACAGAAAAACCGACAGACAGACATACGCAGACATAGTAGGTTTTGTTAAAATTTAAATCTGACGAGGGAAATGAAATCAGCAACCAGGATAACCCCCATAACAAAACTTTTTGGAATGATTTTCTTATATTTTGACAGCATTAGCATTTAGACATTTTGACCTAATTTGTTATTATTAAATAATCTTACCGGTAAATTTATTAAATCACGAAAATGAGCAATTATAGACATCTATATTTATAAAAAAAGAAACACCACAAAACTGCTAGCAGAAGAAAGCATGGTCCCTCCAATCTTACACCACCACCGCGCGTCCGCATTGGCTACCAAGATTGGGGTATTGGCCATATTGTGCAGAATGGTTCGCCTTAGTGTC